>CATIWR010018923.1:0-29457 GCA_949677035.1 Omphalea diandra | reverse complement strand
TATAAATTTTACTTATCCTAAGTTTGCCAGGGAAAAAGAAAAAATTATTAAATTATAAAAAAACATTCCATACACATTAAAAGAACATTACGAATGTTAAAAAATACTCAAAATTTTAATTGCATTAAATGTCCTTAAAATTTAAAATATAAGAAAATGTACAAAAATTGTATTATCCTAAATTGGCCACTAACAAATGCAAAAATTTATGTAAGTTATAGGTAATATTGGTTAACAATTAAAAATTAATTATGAATACCATGAAATAATATAAAATTAATAATATATCTAAAAAATTTCATAAAAGTTCAAAATTTTAAAATAATATTATTATTTAAAAAAAATAATAAAATTTCAAAACTGAGATAAAATAATAATGTTACATAAAAAATAGAATATAAATAAAAGTTTAGGAAAATTAACATTCTATTTTTGAATATTATATGTTTGGATTTAATATTTATTTGAAATTTTATTTTTATTTTTATGAAAAGGACAATACCAAACTAGTATGTAATTTATAGGAAATTAGATTGAATTTCCTATAAATTTTATAGAATAACATATAGACATAACTTTAGATACCCGTTTGGTGAAATTTTCATTTGATGATGAGAATCATATTCAATTGTCCAAAGTGGACTGTTTGACAATTTTATTGTTAATATAACTATATATAATATAGTTTATTATACTTTCAGTAAATTCGATTGTTTATCTCCTAACATATTCTCTTAGTGCATAATAATAAATGTTGGAAAACATTTTTCATTTCGATGCATGAGGAGAACTATAGTGAGATGCTGTCAAAATTTCAATAGCTATGTAAACTATATCATTACTGTAAATTGTCATATGACAATTAATTTTAAAGGGGTTAGGTTTTTTCCTTATAGGTAATGAGAGATAAAGAAATAGTATTAGATATAAAAAAAACTGAAAAAATAGTATATAAAATATTACACTGAAAAATATTATATGTACGTTTAATTGCATTGTTACATTGAAATTTCAAGACTTTTTAACGAGATCATATAGGAATTTGATGTATTCTAGGCTGGAGGATGGTTTATTATGCCCATAATTCTTAAAGATGTAAACCATTTCATTCAATTTATGATGTCTCAACTTGAATTTATGGATGAAATTAAAATTAGATGCTTATGTAATCATAAAAAGTGTCAAAATTACAGTTATTTGGATCCTAATACAGTAATGTTGCATATTATACAAAGGGATTTTGTTGTTGGATACTATGAATGGTATTTGCATGGTGAAGTATGTGATTCTAGAACATTCGCTACAGATGAACTTGAACTTCTAATTGATAATGCATATCAAGGTGAATAAGAACTTAGTGCATACCATATTATGGTAATAGATGTAATTGGGTTGGAATTTAATTAGAGTGGAACGAGTGAAGCCTCCAATATCTGATATCTCAGAAGTTGTATGATATGCTTGATGCAACTAATAAGGATTTGTGGTCTGGTTGCAAAAAAGATTCCAAGTTATCTTCGATTGCACGATTAATAAATATCAAATCTGAACATCATTTATATGAAAGGTGTTACAATAACACTTTAAAATGGTATAATAAGTCGTTTCCTGATGATCATACTATGGTTGATAGTTTTTATAGCACTAAGAAATTAATGTAAGGTTTAGGTCTTCTGGTTGAGAAGATTTACTGCTGCAAGAATAATTACATGTTAATTTGGGTGATGATAATGACTTGAGGACATGCAAGTTTTGTGATTTTCTTAGATATAAGTCCATGCCTTGAGGATTAGGAACATCTAAAAAATAAGTTTCATATAATAAAATGTATTACTTTTCTCTGATATCGAGACTGCAAAGGTTGTATGTTTCTAAAGCAACTGCCAAGAATATAAGATGGCATGCTGAGCATGAACAAGATGTTGATGTGATGGAACATTATTCATATATTCTCCTATATGAAAGCATTTTAATTGAATAAATCCACAGTTTGCATCTGAAATCTGCAATGTCTGACTTAGATTATACATTGATGGGTTTCAACCTTTTGGACAATCTAATAATTCATGTTAGTCAGTTATTTGAACCCCTTATAATTTTCCACTTTGGATGTGTATGAAGGGAGAATATATGTTTATTTCTATTATAGTTCCAGGACCTAACAATCCTATATAAAAGTTAGATGTATTCATGTAACCCATGATTGTCTAACTAATAAAGTTATGGGAAATTGGTGTGGAGACATATGATTTTTCCACAAAGCATAATTTTCAATTGTGAGTTGCTTTGCTATGGATTTTTAGTGATTTTCCAGCTTATGGTACGTTGTATGGATGTAGTACTTAAGGCGGATTTACGTGTCCTTATTACATGGAACATATTGATGCCTTCACGCTCCTAAATAGTGGTAAATAATATTGGTTTGATAATTCCTGAAAATTGTTACCTCATGATCATTTGTTATGATAAAACAAAACTATTTTCTGAATAATTGAATAATGGAAGATCTAGCTTCACCTATAGGGTCAGGAATGGATGTGCTAGAGAAAATCATTGAATTATGATTGATGAGGGTAACTGAAGTTAGGTTTGAAGATGTTAATGGTTAAATAACAAAACAAACAAGATATGGGTAGAAGAAATGTTGTATATTTTGGGATTTGCCTTACTAAAGTACCAATTTGATAAGACATAATTTGGACGTCATGCACATTGAAAAGAAAGTGTTTAAGAATATTTTTAATACAGTGATGAATATAAAAGGGAAATCTAAAGATAATGCCAAATTTAAAGAAGACTTGAAGTTATTTTTGTTATCATCCGGAGCTACATCAAGATAATGCAACTACAAGATATCCAAAGGCAAAATATACACTTAATAAGTAAAGTAAACAAGTATTATATGAATGGCTCAAGAATATCTAATTTTCCAAATGGGTATGTATCCAATATGGCTCGATGGGTTGATTTGTAAATGCTGAAGTTGTTTAGCATGAAAAGTCATGATAGTCATGTGTGTTATGCAATGATTACTCCCAATTGCTTTTCATGATTTTTTGCCTTCATAAGTATGGAAATCTCTTACAGAGTTGAGTTTGTTTTTTTAAAGAACTCACTACGCCACAAATCACAGAGAAAAACCAGACACATTTGAAAGTTGACATTCCTTTGATTTTGTGTAAGTTAGAATAGATTTTTCCTCCAAGTTTCTTTGATTCAATGGAACATCTAGTTGTACTCTTGGCATATAAAGCAAAGCAAATAGGACCTATGCAGTATAGATAGATGTATCCTTTTGAGAGGTACATTAAATTCATTATTTTCATTATACATATCCTTTCAATTTCAATCCATTCATTTTTAATCTGTTCATATGTTGTATGTTGTAGATTTCTTTGACATTTAAAAATAATGTGAAGAATAAAGCTCGGGTTGAAGGTTCAATATGTAATATATACTTAACTGAAGAAGTGTCATTATTTTGCTCATATTATTTTAAATTGTATGTGTATACAAGGCACAAAAGACTACCTCAAAATGATGATGGTGGAAACTCTAAAATATCTAATATTCTAGAGAATTTGTCAATATTCACTCATTATTTTGCTCATATTATTTTAAACCATATGTGTATACAAGGCACAAAAGAGTACCTCAAAATGATGATGGTCAAAACTCTAAATTATCTAATATTCCAGGGAATTTGTCAATATTCACTCATTTAGATAGACTATTTGGTAGACCTAAAAGCAGAATATTGATAGACAAATAATATCATGTAGCTCAAACATATATTCTTCTAAACTGTCATGAAGTAACAAAATATGTCAAGTAAGTTAGAATTCTAATTCAACTATTTATTTTGTACTTTTGAAAATGATATACAACTATTATAATACTAATATTATATTGCGCAAATTTTACGAAGCTTATTCATTGACATGTTGAAGCACTAATATATCCATTGATGATGTTGATAAAAAGTTGGAGACAATATTTTGATATTGGTTTGAGTCATATGTGCGCATACACTAGCTAATAATATAATAATAAATTTTATAAGAGTAATTATTATATAGTTAATGTAGATAATGAGTTGTTTTGTGTTTTTAGACAAATGATCCAACAAATGAGTCAAAATCAATTTATTATAGACCTTGCTAAAAGTCCATTATGTGGTACGACTAATAAGTCCATTACGTGGTGTGACTATGTATCATGTTTACTTTGTAAATGGTTACAAGTTTCGCACTAAAAATATGGTTTCAATAAGACATCAATCAATGGTAAAGTAAGTATTAATGATTAAAACTACAGTGAAAATGTATATGACTATTATAATTGACTAATCGAGGTGCTACAATTGGAGTATCCTGTAGTTTTGATAAAAAGAACCATTTTGTTTAAATGTGAATGGTTTGATCCGATGCCTAATGTTGGAATGAAAGTGTATGAAAATTACGATCTTATCAAAATCAACCACAATAGTAGGTTTAATAAATGTGAACCTTTTATATTGGCGATATAAGCTTGTCAAGTGAATTATCTTCCTTATCCTAGTTTACAACTGAATAGTGGGTAGTATTCAAAATAAAAGCTAGATCATTTATTGAAATGAAGGACGAATCTACTTTTAAGATATGATCTCAAACTCCATTTCAAGAGGATGCGAAACAAAATTTGCCTCTTATAAAAATTACGGAGGAGAGTTTTTCATCGAATTAAATGATGAAAATAAAGATATTCAATTTGACTGAAATAGAGCTACTATCATAATTTGAATATCGAAGAAATAATGTTTGAAGGTGATATAAAGTATGAGGATTCAAAGTAAAAAATTTCAGTGTATTTAATTTTTAATTTGTTAGTGCACAAATTTCAATAAAATTTTGTTATGTATATATATATATTGTAGTAGATATATAATTTTAAATGTACATTTAAATGACACACCATATACCTAGTGATTTAGGTACACCTTCACAAGGTGGTACGCTAGGTGAAGGACATACCTGTGATCACAAGCCACCTGTGCCACAACTTCTGCCATCCAGTACATCGGCTTCGACGCTTAGACTTCCCTTGATGTCGGCTTTAGCTACAAGATTGACTCCTCCAACTTCATCCCCTATTCAGGTTCCTCATTCAGCTTCATCTACGCCATTGACATTGATAGATCGGGATGAGGTGTATATAATTCCTGCGCCTGAGCGATAACCTCCTATTTCTTTACAACACATAAGGTATGTAATAATTATTTTTTATATTTTTTTATACATTTTCTTATTTTTTTTTATCATATTAATTGTAACACTAACTATTTTTTATTTTTTTAGTTTGTATATGTCTGATAAATGCTCCCGTGCATGTTTGAAGATCTTCAAGATTTCATGATGATTGTACCTGGAAGAAGGTCCCACATTCTGTCAAGACCTTCTACTTAAAGGAGTTAAAGGTAAGAAATATTTATAATTTTAAGTTAAATATTTAAAAAATAAGTTTTATGTATTTACTAATTTTTTGTGTATTTATTATTATTGGTATAAAAGCAGTTTTAGTGGGATTAGGTGATCAATGTCTTGGTTTAAATAGCCTTCTTTAAGAAGGTTGCTTTAAGGTACAAGAACATAGTTCATGAATTAAAAGATTTGGGTTCCTGATAAGGCCTAAGATCACTCACAGATTTAGTGGAGTTCTTCACATGCTCAGACTGTATCTCATTAGGCTATCCTGAATAGACAGACTGAGAAAGGAGGTCCTGACTCATGTCCATCTAGGCACATAAGGGGTCTATACCCATTATGAGCACGTCAGATGACTAGTAAGAAAGTGTTTCACATTTATGAATTGCTATTTTAGTTTTTGTTTAATTTTGTTTAAAATTTCTTCATTTCATTGCCTTAATAATAGGCTCGATAGTTGGGACAAGAGGTTCTTCCCATCGATGTCTCTCATGTATATACACACGAAACAACATGACATAGAGACTTTCGTTGATGCACGGTCGATGATAATTGATGCACGATCGAGGATAACAACATGCCACCCGCCCTGCCTCTTCATCAGCCACCAATTATTGTTGCTACTCCTCCTGCATCTAATCCCGATGCCTCCAACGCCATTGGTTTTTTTTTTTTCAATTCGGATGATGCATCAACTAATTAGTTTGAATAGTTTTATTTGTATTAAAAATTGACATTTTTATGTACATATTCGAATTTTTATATATAAGAGTTTCTTTTTTCATTATATTTTGTTATTATTTGAGATTTTTGTAATTCTTTTATAAAATTGTAAAATTAATATCATAAATATTATAAAATTAATATTAAACTATTAATAAATATTTGAATATATACATTAATTTATAAATATTAATATTAATATTTTATTAATATTAATATAATAATTATTAGGATCATAAATAGTATAAAATTAATATTATAAATATTAATATTATAAATTTTTTTAAAAATACCCTTAGTAAGTTACCGACTGAGAAATACACACAATTAAATATTTACAGATGGATTACTGAAGACTTATTTAAAAATTAAAATAGAAGGTTTTAATGCACCAATGGATTTGCCGACATAATAGTTTCACCAGTAATTCAATAGGACTTTTAGGCTAAATTACCAATTGATGTTCCATCAGTAATTTGTATGTCCATTTGTTGACGAATGATAATTTTTATCAATATCACATTGCTAACCAATGTTTTGCCAATCGATAGGTTTTGTCAATATTCCATCGATAAATTTGTATTATCAACGAAATCAAGTCATTTACCGACAAAAATTTATGTCTGTAAATTATTAATTTCTTGTAGTGGGAGAAGACCCTTTAATTAATTAAATATTAAAAAGTATAATTGTTAAAGGTAATTTTGAGCCTTATTACAAAAGGAACAACTAAGGCTGTTTTGAGATGAAGTATCTCTTAAGATTATCCATATTCCATGTCAAGGCATATGCGTTCCTTCCATGGTTTCTGGTTTGTATGCTGTAGGGCATATATAACCTTGCCTTCTTTGAAGGGCCTTTCCTAGTTGGCACCAAGATTACTAACTCCAAAGTCTCCTTTAGCAATGTCAACTCTTCTAAGTAATGAATCTCCCACCTTGAAAGCTTGGTGTTTTAGTTCTCTATTATAAAATTGAGTAACTCTTTATTGATAAACAACAATTCAAACTATAGCGTCATCTTATTTTTCTGTAAGGAGATTAAGATTGAGATGTAGCTCAGTGTCATTCTATTCAAAATCATGATGAAGCATTTGTATGAAGGAATTCCAATCTCCATAGGGATGATTGCCTTAATCCCATATACCAAGGAAAATGGTGTTTGCCTTGCTATAGTTTTGGGAGTCATGTGAAAAAACCCATATGATATGGTTGAGCTGCACAACACATAAACCTTGGGCATCTTTAAGTCATTTTAGATGATCCTATTAATGATCTCAGTCATACCATTTCTTTGAGGCTGAGCCATCGAGGTAAACTTTACACTAGTATTAAGGACAACATAATAGAACCTAAATTGCTCATAATCAAATTATTTTTCATTTGTCAAACGACTTCTTACTTTTCAAATAAATACTTTTATATCTATATACAGATGTTGTTTATCAAGAATATGTAAGAAAAACACTTTAATTATTGATGCAAATATGGCTTAGAATCAATAGTTCATTATCTAATTGAATTTCCCATTCTAATACTCTATTTGAAAGGTATTAGTAGTTATTAAATTTGTTCCTATCAAATGGAATGCTATTGGAACAAATGACAGAGGCATTACTGAGAAAAAGATGGCTTTTATCAGATGAGATGAAAATTGGATTCATGTAATAGAAGAAAGGTTTTTCATTCCTTAGCTTGAAATATATGCAACCATAATATATGTGTTAAGTGGAACAAAATTGATTGGGTGGTAGAGTCATGGAAATACCTATTCCTTCCATATTTTAGACATAGAACAATATATTATTACCACTAATGAGAATCCTTATAATATTAAACTTACATATCACATGTTTTTCAAAAAATTTAAGGATTTTAGCTGAGGTAATACTAACTCAAGCTTCAACTTTGGGCCATTTGAGAAGCGATCAATAATGACCACAACAAACTTCTGATATTCAAGTGTTTAGGAAAAAAGGCTAAAGATATCAATTTCTCATTGAGAAAAAAGTCATGCTAAGCTAATTGGCTAAAGGCTATCAAAAGATTGAGTTATGCCTTTGATAGGCATCACAACTTTGCACAAGTTTTTTTTTCTTTTTTTTTTTTTTTTACATCTTTGAACATATAAGGCTAAAAGTTCTTTGAAAAAATGGATTTTCAATTCAAGGTATACTTACTTCATAAGCTCTATAAATGCCTTCATGAAGTTTTCTCAAAATATGTTTCCTGCTTTAACTAAACACATTTGAGCTAGGAATGACTATAATGATTCCATCTTCTTTTGAGTAGTCAACTACCTTATTGATGATGGTTCAGGCCTCTTTGGCATCTATTGGAACATGTCTATATGTTAATAATAGGGGTTCATCTAGTTGTCTTCCTTAACAAGGATTGTAATATGAATTATTTAAAGGATATTAAGTAGATCTCTTTCTTTTGAAAGGACTTTTTTTGGTAGGATAGTTTGAAGAGAGACAACCAACTTTACCAATAGGTTCACATCCTTGTCCACTTAGGGGATTTTCTCTAAGCTCCAACTCCTCTCTTTTATCTCAGTATTAGACAGAATATACTTAACATGCCCTACATATTTAAGCATGATAGAGTTTTTGACAACATAATTGCCCAAACAACTACTGAACCACCAATTGTGAATCACTATATATGGTGATATTATTAGCTCAGATTTCTTATACTAGTTATAACCTTATTACTTTATATTATATAACATTATTGGTGGATCAAAATTTCAACCTCAAAGTATACTTGATGGTAATTTGATTTCAACTTTTCGCATAATGCCAATTCTTACACCTTTTGCTTTAGAAGCACTATAAACAAATAACTTTTACTCTTATTTATTCGAGTTAGTGCTAGGCATTAGCCTTGTGCTTATCAATTCAGCAACAAAGTCAACTAATACTTGAGCCATTAGTACCTACCTTAATTCATGTTTAATATTAAACTTATGTAACCAATTTGCCTACCTAGTTATTCAACTTGAGATTTCTACCTTTCAGAGTACCTTTCTTAAGGGATGGTTTATATAAACAATGAGGGTATAAGACTAAAAATATTGTTTGAGCTTAGTAGCCAAGCTAACTAAGGCATAAGCTAAGTTTTCAAGCCTGGGTTAATTTAGCTTGGCAACTCTCAAGACTTTATTGACATACTAAATCAACATCTGCACTCTATCTTCCTCTTTAACTAATACTAAGGCAATTAGCAAAGAATATGAAAAGAAGTTTTCCTCTCTAACTAATACTAAGGCAATTAGCAAAGAATATGAAAAGAAATTTCTCTTGACTAAGGCAATTAGCAAAGAATATGAAAAAGAAATTTCTCTTACTTTTGGTAACTCAGTAAAAGATGAGAGCTAAAAAAATATTTTTAATCTTTCACAGGCTTGTTAACACTCTTTAGTCTAGAAGGAATTTTTGAGGTTGTTTAGCATCTTACAGAAATGCAAATAGTACCAAGCTAAGCATAAGATGATCCTTTCAAGGCAATGATCCTTCCATTGAGCTTTTGAACTTCATTAAAAGATCTTGGACACTTTATATCAAAGATGGCTTGAACTTTAACTAGGTTAGCTTTATGCCTTTTTAAATCATGAATCTTAATAACTTGCAAGCTCAAACCCTAAAGGCATACTTATTGTACTGATCTAAAATTATTAAGGCTTCCTTAAGATTTTTAGCATGGTCTTTAGCTCTACGACTTTTGGCAATCATGTCATCTATATAAACTTTAATTGTTTTACCAATGTGGTTTTTGAACATGTGGTTAACTAATCTCGAGTACATAGTTCCAACATTTTTGAGCCCTGAAGGCATTATCTTTTTAATAGTAAGTGCCTTTTATAAGTGATGAAGCTAGTATTTTCTTCATTAAGGATAAAAATTCTAATTTGATGGTATCCAATAGAGGCATCAATAAAGTTTTAAAGCTCATATCTAGTGGAAGAGTCTAATTTTCATTTGGCTTTTTTTAGTAGGATTTCGTTGACTAGCCAGTAAGGGACTGAACCTCTTGGATGAAGCCTACATGAAGTAGTTTGTACACCTTATCAATGATAACTTTTTGACACTTGGGTACATGGTTTGTTTTATTTTATTTGATAGGTTTGACCATGCTATCAATGTTTAGCTTATGACCTATGATGGATAGGTTAATCCTTATAAGTCTAAGGCATACTAATCAAATGGCCTTATGCTTTCAAAAAGGACTAGACCAATATATTTTTCTATGGGCTATGGTAGTTCTTTCTTTATTCATATTGTCCTTCCTTTGTAATCAACAAGGGCTTTAGATCTTCCATTAGCTCAACCATTTTAGAATGATTATCTTGAGAAACATTAAGCAATTTCGTGGAAATTATGTGTCAAACTTCTGTCAAGAAATTTATATAGGTTTCTCCAAAAAACTTTTGGTCTCCTTGAACTATAACCATACATTTTTTTTATAGGAATCTTCATATTTAGGTGTCAAATGGATGGGTAGGCAATTGTATCATAAAGTATTAGTCTAACAATGATGGTATTTTAGGCGAAGGGTATATAAACTACCATCCATATAGCTTTGAATTTTGTTTGTGATATCTAAGTCTCTCAGCTCTACATATAGCTCAATCACTCTTACGACATCTTCTTTCATCCTTATAGGCCAGTTAATGATGGTCGGGCTAGTTATAACTTAAGATCTTACCCAAAGGCTTTATATGAGTGTAAGGTTAACAAATTAATAAAGCTATGATCATTTATAATTCTCTCAATTAGATAATTCTAGAGCTGGCCTTGGACTATTAGAGCATCTATATAAGAAGCACATATCATTTGGTCATCTTTGAGGGAGGATGTAACTAGGCAAAACATAGGTTCGACCATATTAGCTTGGTAATTGATTGAGTAGACTTTATGAATCTATCTTCCCCTTTGGGATGAACTATCACCCCTAGTGGCTCCTCTCACAATGACATCAATTACACTCACATAATCCCTATCATTAGCCTTTTTATCATGATGGGATTTTCATCCTAACACTTAAGCCTTCCTTCATTATTGGCAGGTCTCTTTTTAAAATGCTTGAGCCATCCTTGTTGGATTTATTATTTAATTTCATTATAGAGCTCTCGACATTCTCTTATGTCATGCCATTGTCTTGATGAAAACTATATTATTTGTCCTTATTTATCATGATTAAAATCTTAAAGGATGGGGATACTAGATTTTTTTCATCAAATCTCTTTATCAAGTGCATGACTTCACTTCTACTAGTTGTGAGTGGGCAAAATAGTAGGTTAAGCTACTATAAAAGCTGTTTAAGTTGGGACTCGATCATGATTCTTTCTTTTTGGGTCAAACTGTATTGTTTTTATTGCAATTCACCCCTTATCATTTATAGGTACCATGTCAATAAGTCTAATGATTATTATCCAAGCAAATAAATTTATGATTTCTTACCATTAACTTATAGAAACTTTTGGGATGGTTGACACTAAGAGAGTAGAAAAGCCTTTATTTTTTTTTTTTTTGTAGTTATAAATTATAGTATCAGTAGAAACTTTATGATTAAGATTATTAATTTGTATAGCCACTTTATTAAATTTAGCTAGGTAAAATTCACCGTAATCACAAACTTCTTCATGCAAGTGAAAAGAGATATTTGTTTGTAGAAAGCAAAGACAAAATAAGCTATAAATACTTGAGACAACTATGTGAAACTTCACATTGAGCCATGAGCTAAGTGTTGGTGCCATTTTTAGGTGACTCCTTTTTAGGTCCTTGTACTCCAAAAAGGGAGGTTGAATTTGTTGGGAATTTTAAAGTTTAGAGGGCAGGTTTGTTAAGCAAGAAATAGAAAGAATAAAAGAAGAATAAAACACACAAAGTTTTATAGTGGTTTGGGTATTAACCAACCCTACATCTACTCCTCAATTCTTCCAATTGGGTGTTTAATTAATCTTCAATGTTGTTTTAAAGCTCATACCTATCTTTACAACTTGTGTTTTTACAAGACTCACATATAACCTTATTAGTGTTTCACAAGGCTAGCATTCAACCTATACAAGAGTTTTCTAAGGTGTACTCCAAACCCCAAACAAGAGTTTCTATTATAAAGGCTCACTCTTAAACCTAAATACATTGGTGTTTAATGCTCACACCAAACAACAACAACAAAATTGCAAGAAATTGAAAGCTTAAAGGTTAAGAAATAAAATTGCTAGAGTTTTGCTATAATAAATGTTATTCTCTTGCATTCAAGTCCATTTGGTGGTGTATTTATATGCTACAACCACCAAAGAGACGTTATAAATAAAACTATTTTTAAATCTCCAAAGTATGTTAGGTAGATCTTGCATTTATTGCTTGTTAGATGAAATTTACAATTGAGACCTTCATTTTTGGTCATAAGATTCACATAACCCTGTTTGTATCTATGACTATTCCACATGGCATAAAACCATTAGTTCTTTAAGAAAAATTGTCATTGCATTTCTTGAGCAGTAATAAAAGTCATAGTCTTTATTTTGCTCTTTGGACATGATGCTCACTGTGAAATCATCTACTTAAATGGAAAAGTTACTCCACCAAATGTGTGATTGCTATAATTCTTTCGCTACCACAAAATTTTATCTTATAATGATTCTTCAAGACACTTGGCATGATTTGATTAAAGATTTAGTTCCCTCTAAATGAATGCAAAAGTTGTGGTCATGACTATGGACATGACATGCACCGTAAAATCATTTGTATAAGATTCATTCAACTTTTGGAGGATAGCAGTCACAAACATATACTTCATGACCGCGAATTAGATTGCAAATTTCAATCTTTGAGATTAAGGCTTCCGTTCAATTTCCAAAGTGATCCTAACTAAATATTTACAATATCAACACTTGAAATTGACATTAAAACCTTTCATTCTATATTGTCAATATCAAAAGAGAGTTTTGACTTAGGCTTAACTAACCTAGTCCAACAGTCTCCTCCTTTTTTATTTTAACAAATTAGATTGAATTTTCAAAGGATAAAGAATGTATGAGTGCATTCTAATTTGAATTTGCAAATGATTAAGAATGTATAAGTGTACTGAATTTGCAAATGATTAAATTGAAATGTTAAATGCTCCCTTTCAATTTATACTCCCCTTCAACTAATGACATGTAATCTCTCCCCATTTGTCAAGATCAAAAATAGAGAATTAAGTGTAATGACAAGTAGTAATAGTATCACAATTATAAGAGGGAACATCATTCATCAAATCAAATGTGCATTGATCAATCATAGAAAGAACATAGTTCAAACTTTTTATTATTAAAAAAAGATACATAACAAAATCAAACTTATAATTGTGTTTAATCACACACTTTGGCCACAATTAAAATAGAAAAAGTTAAAATAAAAAATAAAGCTCAAGGAAAACTAGAAGGTAAGAGAGATATCATCAAAATTATCATCACTATCTTTAATAAATTATTAATCTCCTCCTTGGGCTTCATCTTCTTCTTCAGTGTCTTCCTACTCTTCAATGTCAAGAATATGACATAGAGTAGCACCAACCTTCTCTTCAAGGTCAACCAAGCCACTATGAAGGCGAGAGAGAAGAAGAAACCTTATCTTAATCATTCTCATCACCTTGTCAATTTTCTTTTGGATAGAAGAGAGAGAGATGGAAAAGACTTGTTTTTAGATTTTCCTTGAGCTTTGAAGATGGAATGGGTTCTTGGGGCCATTCGTCAATCACTTGCTTCTTTCTTTTAAAGGCATGAGTTGTCTCTTATTTCTCTTCCCCATATGATCCCAAGGAATAAACATAAGTGCTAGGATAAATGGCCTTGGCATTGATCAAATAGGTTAGATCAAGAAAGTTTTGGGATGAGAGATAACTTTTTGTGAGGAATTTCTCATTTTCATCATTTAGAGTCCTTACAAACTTATAGATGGTTGTGACATAAAAGGAAAGAAGAAACTGGCTCTTAGGTTTAGTACTCATATGGATCAATTGATCCACAAGGTATCTCCCAATTTGAATAAGTTTGTTTTTGGTGAGGCACAAGAGAAAAACTTTTTCTTTTTAAAAAACTTATTCATTTCCATTACCCCTAGCATTGATGGAAAATGTAACAATTCTATGGAGGAGACAATTGGTTAGGGTTTTAATGTATTTGGCCACTAAAATTCTAGGATCATGTTTGGTTTCTATTGAATTTCATACCAGAACTCAGAATAAATGATGTTAAGAGAAGAGATAATGAAAGGAACATTATCTCCGATTTGGAAATTAAAAAATGAGGAAAGTTAGGCAAATGTGGTGAAGTAGGGATTTCCAAAAGCCCTAAAAATAAGACCATATGCACTTGCCTTAGACTCTGCTCTCCGACTAAGAGTTACGATGCGTGCAAATTTTTATATGATTTCTTTATAACCCAGTTCTTTCCGGAAAATGAATTCATTCCAGCCAAAGTTGGAGAGAAATGCTTGAATTTCTCCCTTAATGCCTAAAGTTTTAGGAAGAAAGAATGAAGGTATCTTGTTAGGTTGGATGATCTTTTTAGTGTTGGCCTTATATCTCTCATTCTTTTCTTTAGTGATTCCCTTTATGAGATGAAGAGTATAAGGACCTTGAGGTTAGGCAACACTCTTTTCCTTTTCTGCTCTAGTGAACTTCTTAGGTGTCATGAGAGTAAAGGAAAAGAGAATATAGGTTAAGGTTTGAAAAAAGATGAGATGAGAGGTATTTGCAATAAAAGGGTATGAAAGAGGCTTAAATAGGCAGAGAATATGAGGAAATTGGTTGTAAAATAGCAAAAAAAAGCATTAAATGAGGAGCAAACACTATATAATTATCAAATCAATCTAAGCCTAGAGGTTACAGGAAATCACAAACGCTATATGCTTATTGCGATCGCTATTTATAAAAAATATGAGTAACGATCATAAATTCCTTAGAAAGGGGCAAAGTCAACAATTTACAGATTTGAAATTTGAAAATTTTAGTAGTGGCTATCATATATCATAACAACGAGTTTAACAAAAGTTGAAATGTTGAAAGAGACTTATAAGTAGCGACCACAAACTTTTAATCCCTATTGTGAATTACAAGCCATTTATGAAAAGCATAAAGGAAACATTGGCCCAAACATAATGTGATCAACATGATGTTATGATGATTAATTCACGCAATTTGGCATTGAAAAGCACAAATACATAATGAATTAACACATCTACAACATTTGACATAACACATTAATATGTAATCACCAATCATATTAAACAATGAACAAATATTAATAGGCATAGTGAAATGCATAAAGCGAGATCAATTTTCACCCTAGGGAACTTCCATTTAGTATCTTTAGTTATCTCTTGATAAAGTTATTTCTTTCTTCATTGAAGGATATAGTGAAAATATCTGCAAATTGGTGATTGGTGTCAACAAATTCTAACACCACATTAACATTTTGGACATGATCTATTAGAAAATGATGTTTAATGTCAATATGTTTGCTTCTTAAATGTTGGATAGGATTCTTAGAAGGATTTATTACACTTGTGTTGTCACATTTGATGGGAATGTGGTCAACATCTTTGACATAATCCTTGAGTTATTATTTTCATCTAAAAAACTTAGGTGTAACAACAACACGTTGCTATATATTCAGCTTCAAATATGGATAAGGAAACTAAAACTTACTTCTTGCTAAACCAAAAGACTAAAATTCACCTATGAATTGGCAAGTTCCATAAGTGTTCTTCCTATCCATCAAACTACTGATATAATCTGCATCTGAATATCCAAAAAGACTAAAAAATGAATTTCTAGGATACCAAAGTCCTAAATGCAATGTGTCATGCAAATACTTGAGAATTTTTTTAATGACATTCGTGTGAGATTCCTTAGGACAAGATTGAAATCTAGTATGTAAGCAAACACTAAACATGATGTCAGTTCTAGATGCGATAAGATAGAGGAGAGAGCCAATCATACCTCTATACTTCTTTTCATCAATAGGCTTACTCAATTCATCTTTGTGTAGTTTGATAGTTGCATTTATTGGAGTTTTGTGTAACTTGATAGTTGTATTTATTAGAGTTTTGTGTAGCTTGATAGTTGCATTTATTGGAGTCTTTGCTACTTTGCATCCATCTATGCCAAAACTTTTAAGTATATCCTTTGTGTACTTGGCTTGTTTGATGAAGATGCCCTCTTTGGTTTGCTTGATTTGAAGACCAAGGAAGAACTTGATCTCACCCATCATATTCATCTTGAACCCCTTAATCATACACTAAGCAAATTCTTCACAAAGAGATTCATTAGTAGCACTAAATATAATATCATCAACATATATTTACATAATGAATGTATCTTTATTGTGCGTTTTCACAAATAAAGTAGTATCAACCTTTTATTTTTCAAAATCAATTTATAAAAGAATGAACTAAGCCTTTCATATCAAGCTCTTGGAGATTATTTTAAACCATATAAGGCTTTAGTTAATTTGAAAACATGATTTGGAGAAATATGAGACTCAAAACCCGGAGGTTGTTCAACATAAACTTCCTTCTCAATGAAACCATTTAGAAAAGAACTATTCACATCCATTTGAAAAAAGCTTAAAATCCATATGATATGCAAATGTTTAAAGAATCCTAATGGCCTCTAATCTTATTATAAGGGTAAAGGTTTCACCATTATCAATGCCTTCCTCTCAATTATAACCCTTTGCAACTAATCTAACTTTGTTGCTTACAACAACACTTGTTGATCTAACTTATTCCTAAACACTCATTTTCCTCCCATAAATAGGTGTTCCTTAAGCCTAGAAACAAGTTTTCAAACTTAGTTTATCTCAAATTGATCAAGTTTCTCTTACATAACAATCACATAACTCTCATCATCAAAAGCCTTATCAAGAGATTTTGGCTCAATTTGAGAAATAAATGCAAGATTATTATCTAAAGCATGTAATTGCGATATAGTACATGCTCCCTTGGATGTCTCACTAATGATAAGATCTCTTGGATGATTCTTAGAGTATCTCCAATCATTGGGTTGTTCTTCAGCTTAGTTTTCCTCTTGTTATGGTTGAGGTTCTTCAACTTCTTGTAATGGCTTATTATCTTTAAGATAAATCACAATTTCTTTTGGCATTGAATTAAGCTTAACTTCTCAAAGTCACTTATAAGATTATTAATAAAAAAACTTTTTCTAAGATTAAGTTTACTAGATTCATCAAATATAATATTCATAGACTCTTTAACCACTATAGTCTTTTTGTTAAACACCCTATAGGCTTTACTAGTGATGGAACATCTAAGAAAGATACCCTCATTGGTTTTAAAGGTAAATTTTTTGAAGATTGTCTTTAGTATTAAATATGTAGCATTTGCACCTAAAAACTCTAAAGCATGAATGTTTAGGTTTTCTACCATTCCATAGCTCATAAGAAGTTTTATTTAGAATAGGTCTTTTGAAAACACGATTTGCAAAATAACAAGAAGTATTGATGGCTTTGGCCTAAAAGTAATTTGGCAAGGAACACTCATTAAGTATAGTTCTAGCCATCTATACCAATGTCATGTTTTTCCTTTCTACAATACCATTCTATTGTGGTGTTCCAGGAGTATAAAAGTTGTAAGAAATCTCATTCTCTAAACAATAATTTTCAAAAGATTCATTTTAAAATTCCTTTCCATGTTCACTCTTAATAGAAAAAATGAAGTAATTTTTTCATTTTGAACTCTTTTAGTAAAACTTTTGAAAGCATCAAAAGTGTCATTCTTATGAGCAAGAAAAGATATCTAGGTGAACCTAAAGTAGTCATCAACTAGGACAAATGTAGAATGCCTTCCACCAAGAATAGCACTTTTAGTGGGTCTCATTAAGTCCATACGAATGAGTTGATGAGGGCTAGAAGTTTTACTTTGAAGGATGTTTGGTGTTGTTTCCCCATTTGGTAAGGTCCACATGTCTTGTCCTTGTAAACTTGAGCTTTAGTAGACCCTCTACTAATTCTCCTTTTAATAAACTTTATAGAAGCTTCATTCTAACATATCTAAGTTTTCTATGCCAAACCCAAGATTCATTACTAATAGAGATAAGACATTTAAATGATTGGTTAGCCAAATTGTCTAAGTCAATTAAATAGGTATTGCTTCTCCTTTCACCCTTAAAGACAACCTTCTTATCTAGCAAAGTGGTAACTCAACATTCTTTAAGGTCAAAGGTAACTTTATTGCCTTTGTCGCATAATTGACTTACACTTAATAAAGTATGTTTCAATCCTTCAACTAAAAGAAGATTATCAATAAGGGAACAACCTTTCTTACCAATAATTATAATGTCAATTACCCTACCTTTAGCATTATTTCCAAATGTGACATTGCCACTATCTTTTTCTTTAATGGCTGTGAAGAGTTGCTTATTTCGATCATGCGCTTTGAGCACCACTATCTACATGCCAATCATTATCTTCTTTGGTGGTTTATAAACCATCATACAACACAAAAATAATTACCTTTATTTAGGTGCTTAAGCATACTTAGGTCCTTGGAGGTCATGCTTAGAAGGGTCCTCTAATTTAAGGTGTGCCTTTCTAATTTAGCAAAAGACATTAAAATATCCATACCTCATGCAATAGTGATATTGGAGTTTAGACTTGTAAATATTTCTTTTATGCACAACCTTGATATGAGTGGGAGGCCTTCTCATACTTTGGTTTTGAGAGTGCAAGCAAGTGCATGAGTGGTGAGGAGTAGGAGAGAAGTTTTTGTGTATATGCCTTTAAGCTTGCCTATTGGTATAGATGCATGCATGATTTGCTCTTTAAAACTTAGCTTTCGAGCCTTTGTGAGCCTTTTCTTTGCCCTTTGACATAAGTAGCCTAGTGCTAGGAGCACTTTTCTTCCCAATAACCTCAATACTAGAAGTTTGAGGTATATATGCTCTAATGAATGCAGGAGAAGAAGATGTAGATTAGCTCTTGAGCTTTTGGAAGCCTTTCTTTTGCCTTTTGGCATAGGTGACCTAGTGCTAAAAGCATTTTTCTTTTCAATAACCTCAATACTAGAAGTTTGAGATATAGATGCTCTAATGAATATGGGAGGAGAAGATGTAGGTGATGAGGCTCCATTAAAGCCTAAACCATGTCTCACTAAGGGAGGTCTTTGAGATACAATTAGAGTATCCAAAGCTTCTTTCCTTTTGTGAAATCTTAAGATGGAATTCCTAACCTCAATAACTTTACCTTTTAAATAATCATTTTGTTTTCTTAAAGGGTCAAAAGAGGATAAAGATTTAGAAAGATTTTCTAAGGATTTTTTTAGTTCTTCATTAGAAGACCTCAAGTCACTTACAAGATCATTTAAGTTTTCAAAATCATCCTCAAGTTTTAAAAAAATTTTCTTATAAGTTTTCATTTGAGATTTGAATTTTTTACATTAGAGCTTCAAAAATCTCATCATCCACTTTATCTAAGTCCTCATAATCATGATAAGAATCAGAGGAAGTACTTACCTCATTGGAGGAGTCCTCTTGAGACATGAAGCATAAGTTGACAACTTCTTCATCTTTTTCTTCTTCTTCACTTAAGCTATTATCCCAAGTAGCCTTAAAGCACTTCTCCTTCTCTGTATCCCACTTTTTCTTCTCCTTGAGCTTTAGGCAATCAAATTTAATGTGACCTTGTGTTCTACATTCATAATAAGTCACTTCATTTTTACTACCTCTGAAGTTGGGAGATACTCTTTTGAAGTTCCTTCTATCTTTTCTTCTCTTTATGAGCTCCTTAATCCTCATTGAGAATATGGCTAGTTCCTCTTCCTCTTTCTAATTCTCATCACTATCACTAGAGGCAACTTTAACCTCCTTATCTTTGGTTGAGGATATGAGAGCAAAAGTCTTTTTTTTAACCTTTTCATTTTTGTTTCCTTACCCTCTCATTTTCTTTATCTCCTCATCCTTCTTCAAGGCCAGCTCATAAGTGAGTAGCTTATTAATAAGGACATCTATTTACACATTTCCAATCTCTAGATTGGATTCTTGAATGCTACAAACTCTAGTACCAAATCTTTTAAGAGGAAGAAATTTAGGAATTTTAGTGTTTACCTCATGATTGGTGATAATTTTTCAAACTTTTTTATGTTTGTGATAATAAAGAGGATTTTATTTGTCATATCAGTGATGCTTTCATTATTCTTCATCATGAACAACTCACATTTTGTCACATACATTTCTAACCTGTTTAATTTCACCAATGTAGTGCCTTTGTGATAGTTCTCTAATGTCTTCCATATCCCATAGGCGGTCAGGCAATGTTTCACTCTACCAATCTCCTCCTTTGATAAGGAGCTAAGAAGAATGGTCAATGCCTTCTTGTTCTTTCCATTTGACTTTTTATGTGCCTCCACCCATTCTTCCCTTGGGATTAGTTCTTCACTACCATTAGCCACTTTGGTTGAAAGCTTCCATTCTTTTGCTATAATGTCCTACAAATCCACCACATCATTATCCAAATAGATCTCCATTATATACTTTCAATAAGTATAGTTAGTTCCATCAAAGTAAAGCTTAAGGTAAGCATGGATTCTTTTTTGTGCCATGATCTTTTCTCACTCAATTAAGGCTTTGTTTGAGACTTGACTTTGATACCACTTATAGGCCCTTGTGGATAAAAAAAGGTGTTATGTAGAGGCCTAGAGGGCCAAGTCCAACATCCTACCATCGGTGTGCATTCGAAACGTGGCGCTGGCTGCTACGCTAGTATAAGGAAATAGAGTTGTGACTTCGCTAACAACTATGGCTTTTGGCATAGTGGTAAGCGCTTGATCCTAACAATTGGTATCAAAACATGTCACAGGTTCAAATCCCCTAGAAAGCGTGCTGCTGCAGCAAGTGGCTGACAGGTGCTGGAGGGGAAGGAGGGATTGTTGGGCGGAGGCTTGGAGGGCCAAGTCCAACATCCTATTGCTGATGTGCATTCGAAACGTTGCGTTGGCTACTATGCAAGTATAAGGAAATAAAGTTGTGCCTTCGCTAACAGCTATAGCTTTTGGCGTAATGGTAAACGCTTGATCCTAACAAAAGGTGGGGTTGAATTGGTCAGAAATTTTAAATTTTAGTGGAAAGGTTTGTTAAGTAAGAAATAGAAGGAATAAAAGAAGAATAAAACACACAAAGTTTTATAATAGTTCAGGTATTATATCAATTAATACAATTCAATGAAACTAAAGATCTTAAAATTGTATAATTCACAATTAAATAAAAAAATATGATAATTCAATTTCAATTTCATATAATTATAAAATAGATAAACAAATGTTAATTACCATTTAGTGGCCTAATAATATGAGATCTTTAAAGTAACAATATTATATTAATAAAAATAATAATTATATTTAAATAATTAAATAAAATCAATCTTTAATAATAATCATAACTAAATTTTAGTTATAATTCATTGAGGATAAAAATAAATTACCTGAAAATGAATCTCATATATGTTATGTGAGATTAAATCCATAACAACCTCAACATCAACTTCTAGTTGAACCCACCACCGAGAAGACCAACTCCCAAAATCTTATTAATTTCCCATAACTCTACATCCAAATCGAAGCAAGTTCCAGCTGTTTGGGAGAAACTTCCATCCATTGCCCATTATAATTTCTAAGCACTTTGAAATGTTACTTAAATCACAATATTAATTTATTAATCACCCTAAACCAGTCAACATGCAATTGAATGCTCAAATGGAGTCATTAAATGGTTCCAACTGCTCATTCAAATGAATTTTCCACCATGCATGCACACATAAGAATTCAAGCTATAATTGGGAGAAAAAAAAAGGAAAAATCTATTTTTTTGCTCCTTGCACTTTGAGCATTTTTTTTTATTTTTGTCTCTATCACATTTATTTGTCAATATTGAGCCCTTGTACTTTTATTATTTTTTTTTTTATAAAATTGCTCTTTATTTGACAATATTTACATGTGTGAGGTTTAAACTCTATGAAACGTGAGTATAATTGTCAAAATTAGAGACTGAATAGGATAACTTTTGCATAGTGTCATAGTATAAAAATAAGTGTAAAACATGTGATTTAACGATAATAATATGTAATTTAACAAGAATAACTACATATTATTCAAAAAAAGGTCTACATACCATATTATGGCTTTTTCATGTTTGTCTATGTGGACATAATATATATAACACCCTTACATATAACCAATAATTATTCTATGTTTCAAGATTTTCTCATTTGATATCTTTTTTCTCATGTATAATTTCACTCCACACACACACACACACACACACACACATATATATAACTAATGTTTCAATGATTACTGCAATTTTTATTCATTTATAGTTACTGTATTTTCAGCATTTAGATTAAAAATCTAATGGTTCTAATCATTCTGACTTGTAATTAATGCTTATTGAGAGTTTTCAATGGTTAAACATTAATTGCAAGTCAGAATGATCAGAACCGTTTTTTATATATATATGAGAGTTTTCAATGGTTATGTTGTCATGAGTAGTTACTATTTTTATAACTTAACAATAAATATTTATAGTTTTTAGTGTAAACATTAATTGTAAGTCAGAATAATTAGAATCATTAGATTTTTAATCTAAAAGCTGAAAATGCAGTATCATAGATTGGTAAAAATTGTAGCAATCATTGAAACCTTGTGTGTGTGTGTGTGACACACACACACACAAGGTTTCAATGATTGCTACAATTTTTACCAATCTATGATACTGCATTTTTTATATCATCAATTTTTATAGTATCGAGCTTTTTTATAGTGAAATTTGCTTGTTAATCTATTTTTAGATATTTTTTCATTAATTGGAACTTGAGCTGCTCTAATATTGGGTTTGAATAAATTGTACTTGAATATTTTTATTATGCGAGATGATAGCTTGGGAAAAGTTAAAAAATTATTCTTTTTTTTTTTCAAAATTTATGTTTTATCAATTTTAAAATAGTAGAAAAATCTCAAAACACATTTCAATTAAAACATCAAATCAATACTTATTGTATCACTTAGCAATTTATGTTATGTGATATAGTATAATTCTTTCATTTTAACAATAACTCTCTCTTGTAATTTTTCATTAAATTTATGAAATTTTTGAGTATAATAATAGATGAAAAGATTATATACACATTAAGAAATAGTTTTTAAAAAAGTACCTGATATATGTAATTTCACTTAATTTTTTTTGCTTCTAATTCTGAATTTGAGGTAGAATTGTTTCTTGTAAACGAAGAAATATACTATCTTTTTTTTTTAATCTATAACCAACTAAATAACAAAAATTGAAAAAGCTAAATTGATTAATAATAAATTTTATTTGACAAAATTTGGAATTATTAACAAAGTAAAGATTTTTGTATATATCAAATTTAAATCAACAGACATTATTTATTATTACTAATCGATAAAATTTTTTTATTAATCTTAAACTTAATAAAAAAAACTTAGACTTAAAAAAAAAGGAAGGGTGTATAATATATGGTTTACACGCACCATCAAATAAGAGACGACCTTATAAAAATTAAAATAAAATATGGGGATTTAATGTTGACAAATAAATATAAAGAAGATAAAAGTAAAAAAATGCTTAAAGTGCATAGGGCAAAAATTAGATTTTTCCAAGAAAAATCAATAATTGCTATTACACATTAAACTGAGAAAAATAAGTAACAATTATAACATAAACACAACCATGAAAAGAATTACCGAAAAAAATCATAAAATTGGAAACAAACACTGCATTTTTACTAAAATACTAGAATTTTGACTGTAGGTAATCCGCCAAATTCTTGTCCAATTGGAATGCCTTAACAATAATGTCACTAGGAATCACTGGTGTAGACCTAAAAACAACTTTTGCAATAGTGTTTATTCTTGGGTTTTGGCTGCTTAGACCTGAAATAGCAATTACATGACCACTTCCCAAATTTCTCTAAAAGTGGATGAGACCTTTAGGAAATACAAAGACATCGCCTTGATGCACAACTTTTGTAATGAAATGGTTTTATGGGTTAGATGTGATGAATCCAACTTGGAGACTGCCTTTAATGACTATTAGGACTTTAGTCGCACGAGGATGAAAGTATGGTGGGTTGCGACCCCATGGTGTGTAGTCGATACGAGCCATTGATATGCCAAGAGTGTTGAGTCCTAGTATCTTGTCTACATTGATTAGTGTTACCTTAGACCCCATTAAAATTATTTTGAAAAACTCTTAGAATATTTTATAACTTTTTTGGAACCTTCTAGAATATTTTCATGCAAAATTTTCCCATTTGTAGAGTTAAACTTCTTGATTTCATTTTGAGGTTCCATACATGAATGGAAGCACAAAAATGACTATTTTGTCCTTGTGAAGAAGATTGTCCAAATAAGGCAAGTCCAAATAAGACAAGTTCAAATATTACAGCTCCAAATATGATAAGTCCAAATAAGGCAAGTTCAAATATGGCAATGCCAAATATGGCAACTCTAAATATGGCAAGTCTAAATAAGGCAAGTTCAAATATGCAAGTTTTCAAATATGGTAGGTTTTAAAGCTTTTATGATATTTTCTTTATTTCGAAGGAGAACTCCTTGCTAGTCCCTTCCATTTTTTGTAACCTTGTTCCTAACTTAGTTAGTATCATTCCTATTCTCTTTAAAAATATTCGTCCTTGAATCTTAGCCTACAAGAAAGAAAAAAGAAACCAAACATAAGTTTAATACTAATAAAGAATTCTAAGTGAATCTTACCATGTAAAAAGTAAGTCTTTTCACTTGGATCAAAGACTAATCTTATTAAACCTAAAACAAGATTAGAACATACCAAAGAATGAAAAAAAAAAAAGAAAAAAAAGAATGCAAAACAAAATGTAGAAAAAAAAAAAAGATCCTAAAGATGTTCTCCATCTATCATGAAGAAACACTAAGTTATCAGATTTCTTTTTAACATAAACACTAGATAAAGAAAATCTAAAGTTTATCAAGACAAGATTTAAAAATCAAAGAAGAATTAGAAACACATGAAATATATGAATTTTTGAAATCAAATGAAAACTTTCTTCCTAACCAACGCTTAAAATGAAAATTAAAGTAAAACAAACATTTAGAAACATTAAAACTAGAATCAAAAGAAAACAAACATTTAGAATAAAAGGAAGAAGAAAAATATTGTTCGGAACAACACAAACAACTAAAAATGTTTAAACAATAAAAAAATAAGTATCCCTATTAAAATCCCATTTTAAAGAAGAAACACATTGCAATTGATTTAAACAAAATGAAAAAATGCAAAAAGATGAAAGTAAATTAGAAGAAAGGCTAGAATCACAAAGGTGAGGAGAAGAATGAGAACAAAAACATTTAGAACAAGAAAAACAATAAGAAACATCTAAACAAAATTTAGAAAACCCCCTTTTATATAAATTTGCAACCTCACTCTTCATTATAACACCATTATTAATATTGAGAGTTAAGTTGGCTCCTTTGCTAAGCTTCTCCATTGAAAATCATTCTTCATAACCTTGCAAAAGAGACATAAAAATATTATGCAAAAGATTGTAAATTTCATCAGTAGTGTAATACATCCCTTTAAACAATAACATTGTTGTGGCCTTTTGGGAAGGACAGCTCTCATCACTCTCTTTTTCACATAGATGTTCATTTTTCTCACCCTCTCCTTTTGCATGCACCTCTCTTAGGTTTAGTGCATCCACTATAAGCTCTCCTTTTTCCACTCTTTGCTCCCACTGCTCATGGATTTTCTCACAGTTCTCCTTTTGTTGCGTAAATATTTTTTTTTTCACTCTTATGCACATTATCTTTTGCTTTTTATTTTATTTTCTTTTTAAATGTCAACATCATCTTTTTTTACTACCAATACATCATCATGATTGAGATTTATAATTTGAACATTTGAACAAACTTCTAATGGTGGCATCTCTACATCATGTAAGCTAGTGCTATCACCATTTTTCAATATTATGCAAACATGTTCAAGCTCTTGGTGTTTAATGCTTGTATCAATATGTAAAAAAGAAGTTTGAATGTCAAATGTACCTTTAGAAATAAGAATCTCATCATCAATGGTAGCTTTATAAGTTTGTGTAGGCCTTGGAAACAATTTTTCATAGGAATTTGGGGCATACCTTTTTCACTATCTTCTCTTTATCCCTCGTCATGTAGAGATTGGATTTCACCCTTAATACTCTTTAGCGTATGATAATTGTTCCCACCATAACAAGGCATCATCTTCAAAGCTAATAATAGTCATTGTTACCTTCTTTTCTCAGAAAAGTTATGGTATTCAAACACGATTTTCACTTGCTTTTCCCTGCTAAGTATTCTTCAGAACCACCTTTTCCATAGAATTTTCTCATTTTTGGCTTATAGTTATTATTGCAAGCTTGGCTCAATTCATGGTTCAAACTTGAAAGATTATATGCTAACTGTTTCATTTGATCTAACATGCCTTTCATAGAGCATGTAAACTCATCCCTTTCTATCTCTTCCAAACCTATCATTGTATAAGAAGAAGCAAGAAAACAAATAGAATCCTCACAACACTCCCTCACGTGTTTACACTAAAAAAGATGACACTCCCCTCGTGTTTACTCAAAATTGGCTTTTACCCTCTTATGAGCTCACCACTCTTTTCCTTTTACCTCTCAAGATTTTTTTCTTTAAGTTCTTTGAAGACTATGTTATTTTATGTCAAGTGAAGCTTAAACCGAATACGAACAAGTAAAAACTAGTTCTCAAAACACTTAGAAAATAAAAGAAAAAATAAAAGAATTCAAAAGAACACAATTGGTTACACAAACAAATTTCTAAAGATCTAATAGTAATCAAAATATTTAGAAGGAAATTTGGAAGTGCAAGTTGGTGTTTTGAAAATGATAAAAAAATATGTCTAGGCCGAATGAGAAAGGAAAATTTAAAATCAGCTTTAAAATAACACATTTGCAATTCGTAGCTTTTTTCTTTTTTTTCTTTTCTTTTCTTTCCTTTTTTTTTTCTTTTTTGCTTTCTTTCTTTTTTTTTTAAAAAAACTTTTGAAGCTAAAATCAAACTTAAAATTGCATGAAACATAAAGAACAACTAAAAAATACAAAGAAGCCGAATTTAGCACTTATAGGGGTATTGTGGTAATTTTACCCTCCCTTGAATTCTAAGCTATGGTTCAGCCCTAGACTTCATGAAACACCAAAATGATGATTAGTAACAAAAAGAAATAATTTGGAAGGAAGAAGGATGAAGAAATTGCAAGAAACAAACTAGAATAAAGTTTTCCTTAATTTAAGGAGATTTTGGCAACTCCCAAAATTTAAGAAATTTCTTGAATCAATCACTTCAATTCTGCAATTAAGGACACAAAAAGGGTTATTTAATGAAGAAATTCGAATTTGGATGGGCGAAACACAAGAAATCAAAGATTTTACAAAGTTCCTTAATTTAAGAAATTTTTGCGCAAGTGTGAGATTTTGGTGGAATTTGAATCAATTTTGTTTTTCAATGTGATATTTGATGATTAAACAAGAATAATGAAGGTAAAAAACAATGAAAAAAAAAACAAATTTGGATGTAAGAATTGAGATATGGCAGAATTAGAGATGAAAGGAGAAGAATGTGAATGGATGAACTAAGAACAATGCAAGAACATAAATGATAAATACATTTGATCTTGAATTTAACCATGCTCTGATACCAAATGATATGAACGAGGTTGATTTTGGATCCTTGTTCGTATGTAGAACACAAGTCCCAAGCCTTTAATTCAAAGATCAACAAGATAAACTCTCAAATCCCAATTAGACCTCTAGAAAATTTGTTTCTAGCAACCTGAATTATAAAGATTTAAGAGGTGTTAACCTCAACCTTAAATTAACTAAGTAATTTAAGACCTAGATCAAATGAGTTTGTGAAATTATTAAAAACTCACTTAACAATCTCACCAAGTCCTATTAAGAACTTGAGAAGAGAATTAACTTTCACAAGCAATTTTTTTAAACAAAATATTTTTTAATTGATTTATTCATTTGGCTAAACAAGAAGGGCTATTTATAACATTTACAAAACTTCTAGAAAATTCTAATTATCACTTCTTGATTAGTCCTTGTAATGTGCCTAATCTATTTAGGAAAAAAAGACTCTCTTAACCTAAATAGGAAATAACTAAAAGATACATAAGATATCTTCCTAATTGTAAAGGAAGTTTCTTACATAAGAAAATAACAAAGGAAGAGAATGATATGTTAAAATCTTGTCAATCTTGGGAAGATATTTTGACTTGACTTTTCTACCATATGTACCGTTCCTCCATTAGTTCCTATTTAAGACTTTTATTCTTCCACCAAAGATGCTTGAAATATTTTTGAAAGTTTCTTAGAATATTCTAGAACTTTTTTTGAATCTTCTAGAATATTTTTGTGCAAAATTTCCCCATTTGTAGAGTTAGACTTATTGATTTCATTTTGAGGTTCCATACATGAATGGAAGCACAAAAATGACTATTTTGCCCTTGTGAAGAAGATTGTCCAAATAAGGTAAGTCCAAATAAGGCAGGTTCAAATGTAACAACTCTAAATATGACAAGTTCAAATAAGGCAAGTTCAAATATGGTAATTCCAAATATGACAACTCCAAATATGGCAAGTCCAAATAACGCAAGTTCAAATATGACAATTTCCAAATATGATAGGTTTTGAAGCTTTTGTGATGTCTTCCTCCTTTTGAAGGAGAACTCCTTGCTAGTCCCTTCCATTTTTTGTAACCTTGATCTTGTCCCTAACTTGGTTTGTATCAGTTCGTGTGGTGAGGAGCTCCGTTTCCCTTGATTAAGGTCTTGAATTCGAGTCTTGTGAATGGAGAAAATTAACATTGGTAGAGTTTTTCTTTGTTTGAGATCCGACCCACTCTAACCTAAATTATTCAAAACCTAAAGTAACTTTTGGATATCGAGTGATCTAAACTGAAAAAATAAAATATATCAAAATAGGGGGAGAACACATGCTGAGCAACAGTCTAAAACCAATTGAAAATGGATTACTGGGAGCTAGATAAAACATATTATTAAGGAGTAGAATCACTTAAAATATTTTAGAGAGATCATATATATAATATATATTTATATACCATTGCTATTTGCATCTGCTACACAGAAATCTTGAAGTGAGCTTGGGTCAGATGCAAGGGCAGAGGAGATCAAGGACATGCATGCGAAGAAAAGAATGCCAG
>CATIWR010018909.1:0-29164 GCA_949677035.1 Omphalea diandra | reverse complement strand
TATGTATTCCACAATATCATCACATTAAACAATATTTCATTCCATTGAATATAAGTTCATGGTATTTAACCAATCATACATATAATACTGTTAGCTATTTACTTACCTCATCCTTCAAGCTTATTTAGTCGTGGATGGTCCTGGCTTATTCCCACTATTATCCTTAATGCCTTGAGTACTTATTTCAATACACCAATTCAATTCATGATGATAAAGCAAGATTTTCATTTTGTTATGCAACTATGACATGATTCATGCAAGTGGACCTAGTATTTATCCATATTTTCCTTATATGGCAGCCTGAGCTTGTTATACTCTAACAACAATAACTTTGGGTATACTCATCCAAATTACTTGGTTCTTTTTTGTTCAAAAAAATTGGACACATAATGATACAACGTATTCAAATGTCAAGCCAATATCAGACACATAGAAAATGTGGTGTATTTTTAAATTTGTCCCTATTACAGTGTCATCTCAATCTGAGTAGGTCTTACACTCTTAGGTATATATCAAATTATACAAATCCAATTACAATAATAATCTATCTTCAGTTACAAAACATATAAAGTAACATTTTTCATGTTTCACTCTTTATCTAATTCAGTCTATAAAGTCACCAAAACAAAGGACCAAATCTAAGGTTAAGCAGGTTTGTAACATGATGACAACCAATCTTGATGAAGGGACCATATCTCAACAACCATGCTGGATTTGGAAACAATATTTCACAGGCATGTATATCAGACATAAATATACAACTTTCAAGTTCAGACTATCATCAAATTATGAATCTATGGCCATCAAATTCTTAAAAAATAGATTCAAAACAAATGTGAGGTTTCATCTCTGTACAGAGTCAGTCCCAATCAATGAGCCATATCTCTTTCCACACAGTAAACCAATCAAAACTGATTTATAGGTATTTAAGTAGGACATAACCATACAAATTTGATATTTTACACTTTGTCAAAATCAGAACATAAGCCCATTAAAATATAAGAAAACATAAGATTGAGATCATCTTAGTTCGGATTTCCCAGTCCTACTAAAGGAGTCATATCTCCTCACACACATAAAATCAAGAAAAACTATTTCATAGGTATTTATATGAGACATAAATCTACAACTTTCATATTTTGCACTTTCCCTAATTCCTCTTCTAGGGTTATGAAATTATGGGTACAAAATCCTGCTCTAACAGCATAATACATCACAAATAACTCTAGTTCTCTTGGATTCAACTTCCATCCAAGAGCTCTACCTCAATTACTCCATAATTCTCACTAACCATGCATGATTAAGATGTCATGGGAGGTTGATTTTAGGTGAGAAGAAGATAAATTAACTTGCCTATTATCCCATAATTAGAAAACCTTAGGCAGCTCACTCTTCTCCCTCTCTTCTTCTTCTTCTTCTTCTTCTTCTTTCTTTCTTTATTTCTTCCTTAGCTATCTCTCTCACTCTCTTTCTACTATACCTCATGAATTACCCCTCATTTTTACCCTAATTGTTAGATATAAACTTGTTATAACAATATAAAATCATGGTGCTTCATTTCCATTGGTTGGAAGTTCACTTTTCCTATTTTAGTCCCTCTTCTTCACTACTTAAGCACCTTCATCCATCTCTCAATACCTAAATGCTCCTTATACTCTTAAATAAGCTCTATAACACCATTATTTATGATGCTATAATATGCACACAACATAAGACAATTTTCCATGCAACTATACAAACACTACATATATCTTCAAGTGTCCTAATTGTAACGGTGCAAGTGTCATTGTCATGCTTCTATACATCGCATGACTAAATGATCATTTATCGAATGCATATCTTCATATGGGATTTCATATTATTTATGCAATGAATATGTTCATGTGATAATGCCAATGGATGTGGATAGGGATGTTACAACACAAGTGCAATTAATCTCTTCAATAATCCCATCCAACATTCTAGGAGCAAACATATAGATATTAGGCATCATTTTCATAGAGATCATGTCCAAAATGGTGATGTTGTCATAGAATTTATAAACACAAATCATTAACTTGCAAATATTTTTACTAAACCTCTCAATGAAGAAAGGTTGAACTTTATTAAGAGAGAATTAGGAATGCTTGATGGAAATTCCCTAAAGTGAAAAGTATGATATTTTGTTTAATTGCTATGTGTTGGTTATTTGTGATATTTATCATTAGATGGCTTAGTTTTAAAAGCAATTATACTTTTATATGCCAATTTGTATAAATTAAGGATCAACATTTTAAGTGGATCACAACATTAAACATCAAATTTTACTCTTTCATTATTTTACTTATTGCCTTCCAATTTGCGATCACAATTTGTTCACTCACGGTTGCAAATTATATGTTTATTTTACCTAATTGAGAATTATCAATTCATGATCACGAATTTTGCTCTCCACCATGAATTCAGTCAAAAATTAAAAATTTTGACCATTGCATGTGATGGTTCTCGATGATTTTTTGTCTGTTACTCACATATTTCAAAATTAGCGTTTGCGATTTTTAATTTGTGGCCGTGAATTCTAATAACTATCTCACATTAATTTTATTTGATTACTAACCCTTTCCAACCTTTCATTATTCATATTTTTTTTCATTTCTAGCAGTTTATACACCTTTTGTATGCTTATATAAACCCCCTAAATAGTGACTTTCATCACCACTTCCAACACCAAATAAAATTTTCTTCTTTCCTACTCTTAAATATCTCCAAAACTTCCTACCCTCTCCAATGGATCCTAAGAAGGCTTCAATAGTAGAGAAGGGCAAAGCAGTAGCCTAACCCTCTAGACCACCAGCCTTACATCAGATGAAAGGGATTACACAAGAGGAGAAAGATCGCTACAAGGCCAACACATCTAATATCATACTTCCAAATAAAATCCCTTACACTTTTCTTTTGGAGTCCCTTGGGGTTAAAGATGGGATCCACACATTTCTCTCTAATTTGAGATGGAATGAATTCATCTTTCGGGATGAGCCCAGATATGAAGACATCGTGAGAGAGTTTATGTGCACTGTGACTCTAAGTTGCAGAGCCGAATCCTACACCAGACAATATAGGTTAGTTTTTCGTGTGTTTAGAGATCCTTACTTTGTAACTTTCAAACAATTCTCCAACCTTTTAAATCATTAAGTCAGAGATAACATTCCATTCATTATCTTTACACTTGATGTCATTTACTTTGAGTTTTAGTCCAAAGTTTCTATCAAGACCAAACATGATCCCAAAACCTCCCTAGCCAAATACATCAAAACCCTTCCTTTTTGGTTGCTTCATCGTATCATCACATTATTTATTAACGCTAGGGATGATGCTAATGAAAAGGTATCCCAAAAGGACCTTGCTTTTTTTTTTTTTTGTCTTGTTAAAAATAAGCCCATCCAATCTAGTTGTTATCTTATGGATCAATTGATTCACATGAGCATTAAACGTAAGAGTCAATTTCTCATTCCTTCTCATGTGACTGTCATTTATGGATATGTTGGTGCTCTCTATAAGGAAAATTAAAAATTCATCACAAAGAAACTCCTTTCCTCCTTTCCTCCTCTATAAGGAGTATAAAGATAGAGTATAAAAGAGACACAAAGATTTATAGTGGTTTCAGTATTAACCAACCCTACGCCAACTCCTTAATTCTCTGCAATTGGTTGTTTCACTCACTCAAAATGGTGTTTCCAAGCTTACACCTAACATTTACACTTTGTGTTTTCAAGGCTCACACAACAACCTCTCTTACAAATATTTTCCAAGGCTCACACTAAAACCTCTCTCAAGTGTTTTCACATGCTCACACTAAAACCTTTAACAATTGGTGTTTAATGCTCACACCCAACAATCACAATCTCATAAAGAAAAGAACAAATTGAGTAGCTAATTTTCAAGAACTTTGACACAAGTAATGAATTCTCTATCTATGTCATTAATAACTATTTAATGGAGTATTTATACCCCATACCCACTAAAGAACGTTAGACTATGAAACTCATCAAATCTTTAAAATATGTTAGGCAGATTTTGCATTAATTACATGTCAAGCGAGAGTCATGGTCGCTACTGATGATTCACGATTGCGATATACTAATTTCCATGTGGGAGCCAAAAATTACAGTCGAAAACCCCTTTTATGTCTAATGACTAGTCTACGTGTCAGCTCCTTATTAGTCCATTAGAAAAATAAAGTTGATGCTTTCTAACTGCCCACAAAAATTGCAATTGTGATAAGTCCTTATACATGGCCCGACTGAGATCCGAATTCTTCTGTTTGAAGCAAAATTTTCATTTTTATGAACCGCGGTCAGTACCTATAATGTCACCCTCATGAATTTTGTTCTTTAATAGATACCTGGGACACTTGGCATGTTATGGTTGTGGACCAAGTTCCTTCTTCAATCACTATGAAAGTCACAATCGTGACTGAGGCATGACATTGATCGCGAATTCGTCTGTGACTTTGACACTCCTATCTTTGGATGAGTCGCGACAACGATGATGTCTACGAATCCATTTGTGACTTTGACACTCACCTTTGGATGAGTCACGACAGTGATGATGCCCATAAATCTGTCTAGCCTAGTTTCATCATGTCTTGAGCTAAGTTGCGGTCGCGAATTATAGATCACTTACCACAAATTTTGATGAACTTTGCCTTCTTGAAGAATGTGAAATCCATCCAACTTCCAATTGAAAGTCTAACTTAATTTTGCACAACAACACTTAATGAAAACATTAGAATTGATCAATCTCCTTTGTCAAAACCAAAGAGGTCCAAGACTTAAGGTTAACCAACCTAGTCTAACAATCTCCCCCTTTTTTATTTTGACAACTTAGATTGATCATAAGGGAAAATAATGCTTGAATGTGAAGTTGGAGTGCTAATTTGTTCAATGTATACTTATAATCTTTTAGTATACATAGAAATTTTAGTGAATTCTTTTTAAATATGACTTCAAGGCCAAAAATCTAAGTATGATGCTCTTATGCTCTTATGTTCTTATGTTCCCCCTTAACTTTTGCTATTATTTTTCTCTTCCCCTTTGATTCATTCTAGATTCTATCTCTCCCCCTTTGGCAAGATAAAAAAGGGGGTAGAAGGGAAAAAAAGATTAATTGCATAAATAGACAAGTAATTATAGGGAACAAATGTATAAACAAATTGAAACAGAGCAATCACATAACATAAAATTTCATAAAGGAAACAACTTTTATATATATAAACTTATAAACAAGTTTTGTGGGATCACATTTTTTACATAAAAGAAAGATACAAAATAAATACTAAACTAGAAAGCAAGAGAATCTTCTTCATCTTTAGAAAAGTCTTCATCATCACCATAATCTTCACCTTCAGCCTCATTTCCATCCTCCACTTGATCATCGAATTCTTCTTTATGAGTATTATCAAACTCTGTGAAGTCCAAAAGACGGCAAATAGGGACTCCTAATTTCTCTTACAAGTCTACCATATCACTATGAATATGAGAAAGGAACAAAAATGTCATTTTCATTATCTTCATCAACTTATCCAGTTTGTTGTTAATGGTAGCAAGTGATAGTTTAGCCTTAGGCTTTAGTTGATTAGGGATGGATAAGGCTTCTTCTTCAATAATTAGTCTCTTCCTTTTTTAGACTTGTGAGGACTCCATCCTTTTAGCACCAATTACACCCAAAGTGTAGGCATAAGTGTCCGGGTGAATTGATTTGGTGTTTATGAGATAGGTGAGATTAAGAAATTTTATGATGGTAGAAGTTTCTTAGTGAGGAACTTTTCGTTATCCCCATTAAGAGCTCCTATATATCAATATATGGTTGTGATATGGGATGGAAGAAGAAATTAGCTTTTAGGTTTAGTGCTCATGTGGATCAATTGATCCATAAGATACCGACTGGTTTGGATAGGCTTATTCTTAACAAGGCAGAATAGAAATGCCAAGTTCTTTTGTGATACTTTTTAATTTCCATCACCTCCAGTATTAACTGAGAAGGTGATGATACGATGAAGTATCCAAAATGGTAAGGTTTTAATGTTTTTGGCCAAGGAGGTTTTAGGGTCGTGTTTAGTTTCGATTGAGATTTTTGACTAAAACTCGGATTAAATAATGTCAAGTGCGGAGATGATGAAAGGCACGTGTTCTCCAACTTGAAGGTTGAAAAGTAAGGAAAGATGGTCAAAAGTAATGAAATAGGGGGCACCAAAACCTAAAAAAACTAACTTGTATTAGCATGTTTGTGAATCTACTTTGCGACTGAGTTGTATCGTGCATATGAATTCTCTAACCGCTTCTTCATATTTGGGTTACTCTCGTAAGATAAACTCGATCCAACCCAAGTTTGATAGGAATGCATGAATATTTTCATTAATACCAAGCGTCTCAAGCAAGAAAGTTGAAGGGATTTTGTTAGGGAGGATTGTTTTATAAGAGTTTGCTTTGTAGTTGTCTTTCTCCTCTTTAGTAATACCCTTCATAAGGTGAAGAGCAAGAGGGGCAGAAGGTTGAGCAATGGTCTTACCTTTGTCTGCTCTGGACATTTTCTTAGGAGCCATATGAGGAGTTTGAGAGAATTTTGAGAGAGAAAATTTGATGTTAGAAATGAAGTGAGGATGTTACTATTTTAAGAGGTATTTATAGCCATTTGGAATCTATGTAAACGACTATAAATGGCTAGAAATGCATTGATGAAGAGATAGAAACAGTTGGCAATCAAATCACTTAATGGCTAGGTAGTTACCCTAATTCGCGTCAATGAATTCCAGAGTCGCGATTGCGAATTTCAAAAATTATGAGTAATAGACAAATTTTTCTCGGGAATACACGTTTCAACGGTCAAAATTTTGAATTATTTACCAAAATTCATAGTGGAGTTTGATTTTCGTGACCATAATTTGATGTTTGGCAGCTGGGTGCCTTATACTTGTAATTCGCGATCGTGAATAGGTGATAACAACTGCGAATTATGAGTCATCAAAGATATGGATGAAAATTAAGTTTTGAAAATTGTGATCTACTTCACTATGTTGATGCTTAATTTATGAATTATTTTACAAAAAAACACAATACATACAATCAACACTCATACAATCAACACATAAAATCAAAATTTCACTTTAGGAAGCTTCCATCAAGCATTCCTAATTCTCTCTTAATGAAGTTCATCCTTTCTTCAATGAGAGATTTAATGAAAATATCCGCAAGTTGATTTACGCCAATAAACTATAACACAACATCACCCTTTTGGACATGATCTCTAATAAAATGGTGTCTAATATCTATATGTTTGCTCCGAAATTGTTAGATGGGATTCCTAGAGAGATTGATAGCACTAATGTTATCACATTTAATAGGAATGTGATCAATCACTTTGCCAAAATCCTTCAATTGTTGTTTCATCCAAAGGACTTAGGTGTAACAACAACCTGCAATAACATACTCGACTTTCATGGTGGATAAGGCAATCGACACTTGCTTTTTGCTAAACCAAGATACTAGGCATTCTCCTATAAATTGGCAAGTCTCGAAAAGTGCTTTTTCTATCTAATAAACTACCCGCATAATCCTCATCCGAATGTTCTATGAGACTAAAGGATGAATCCTTATGATACCATAACCCTAAGTGTATTGTGCCATGAAAATACTTAAAAATTCTTTTGATAACATTTAAATGTGACTCTTTAGGAGATGATTGGAACCTAGCATACATGCATACACTAAACATGATATCCGACCTAGAAGCAGTAAGATAAAGTGGAGATCCGATTATACCTCGATATCTCTTTTCATCTACCCTCTAACCTTATTCATCTTTGTCTAACATAATGGTATCACTCATGGGGGTTTTGGCTACTTTGCAACCAACCATGCCAAACTTCTTGAGTATCTCCCTTGTGTAGTTGGCTTGGTTGATTGGTCTGCTTGATTTGTAGATGGAGAAAAAACTTGAGCTCTCTCATCATGCTCATTTCAAATTTCGTAGTCATACACTTAGCAAAATCCTCATAAAAAGACACATTAGTAGCAATAAAAATGATATCATAAACATAAATTTGTATAATTAGTGTATCATGCTTGTGCTTTTTAATAAATAGTGTGGTGTCTGCCTTTCCTTTTTCAAAATCATTTTTTAAATTTGTATAAATTCTTTTCGATACTCCATCGTATCATCACCATTTTTGTAAATGCTAGAGGTGATGGTAATGAGAAGGAATCACAAAAAGACTTGGCATTTCTTGTTTGCCTTGTCAAAAATAAGCCTATTCAAATCGAATGGTATCTTATGGAGCAATTAATCCATATGAATACCAAATCCAAAAGCCAATTCCTTTTACCTTCACATATTATAGCCATATATCATTTTTTAGAGGTATTTGATGAGGAAAATGAAAAATTCCTCACTAATAAACTCTTTCCTTCACAAAACTTATTTAATCTCACCTATCCCATCAACGCAAAAGCTATTCACCCGGACACCTATGCTTATACCCTAGGTGCCATTGGAGCTAAGAAAATGGAGACTTCACAAGCTTCCAAATGGAAGAGACTAACTATTGATGAAGGAGCTCCATCCATCCCTCCTCAACCCATGCCTAAGGCTAAACTCTCCTTCTGTCCTTTACAACCATCAACAACAAACTTGAAAAGTTGATGAGGATGATGAAAAGGAGATTTTTGTTCCTCTCTCATCTTCATAGTGATATGATCGTTTTGCAAAAAAAGTTGGGAGTCCCTCCTTACCATCTTTCGAACTTTACATATTTTGATGATACTTAAGAAGAAGAAGGCAATAATGAAGTCGAGGATGGAGTTTTTGCCTTACAAGGTCATGGCAAATAGTTTGCACTTGCATAGTCAATTCTTATACTTACAATGTATCTTGGTGATATTTGATTGTTGGTTATGCCATAAGAATCTGATTATCATTTTTATTCATTGAGTCGCGATTCACCAAATCGCAATTATGTTTTTCAAATATTGAAGTATAGGGTTTGGATACTTTGGTGCATAAAGTTGTATACATAGACACATGAACCACAGGTTATCGGTTGAATTCCAACTATATCTCTCCTTGTGTCATATACATATATCTAGATAGGAACTAGTTTATGGTCACTAACCTTGAACATTAGTTAACATATATGTATATTAAATACATGTTGGATTATGTATGTATGATGAATAAACATTTAAGCATATGTAATTTTGGACATGAATGCCAGGATTAGTAAATAAAAATGGTCATTATAGTGTTTTGGTATCAAAGTAAGGATAGGTTCCATAGGGATATACATATGAACATGACATTATTTTTGCACTTTTATGCATTATCATATGACATAGTCTTATATGTATATAGGGCATTAGCATATAGTAGTCATGGTAGTACCCATGCCTCACAAAGGAGATAGGAGTCAACCATTTTGCTTTCTGTAGAAGCATCATGCCAACCATTAAGATATCAACCTATTGATAGAGTTAGGTCTCCTACACATTCTCATGCATAACACATATCTCATAGGCAACTATAACATAGAATTGGTGAACCAACAATGCAGGGTCCAAAAATTCAAAAAGATAGAAGGTATGACAAATTAAGAAAACAAGGTGCAGCTAACTTTAGTAGTACCATAAATCCATCAATGGCAAAGACATTGCTAAAAAGATCACAAAGAGTTTTGAATTTGATGAAGTGCACATCAGAAGAAAAGTTTGATTATGCAATCTCACTATTATTTGGGGATGCATATGATTAGTGGGAAACCATTCGAGGGAGTGATGTATAGTCTCTAGTGCTTACAGGGGATGATTTTCTTCTTGAGTTCAACAACAATTACATGACATAAGTGTACAAAGATGATAAAAGAAGGGAATTTTTGAACCTAAAATGGGGGGAGATGACAATAGTTGAGTATGAGGTAAAATTTAATCAATTATCTCGTTATGCATCCTTCATGATGGCAACTGACAAAGACAAATATCAAAAGTTTGAAGAGGGACTAAGATATATGATTAGTAGTAAGATCACAACTACATATCTTGAAAGTTATACCAAGCTAAAAGCTACTACAAGCATGGTAGAAAAATTAGATAAAGAAAGGATAGAGCAATGAGTAAAAATGGAGCCTATTTGAGTTTGTGAGAGATTTCAACATAATAAAAAGGTAAACCTATAGAATGTATGCCATCACAGTCCAGTGATAGAGGTGGTTACTCTCACTATAGAGGTAAGGGATTAAGAGTTTCATCGTATGCAGGCAAAGGTCAAGGCTAAGTTATACAACAACGACCCTCATGTGTACATTATGACAGGCAACATATGGATGAATGTAGCAAATTGATTAGTGAGTGCTAGTTTTATGGGTCTTTTGATCATATGCTTAGCGATTGTCCTTAAAGATCCAGAATGTCAGAGGGAGGTAGAGGCAGAGGTAGAGCTACATTAGAGTCCACAGTTGAAGTTTCAAAAGTAAATGCAGATGGAGTATCATTTGCCAGGGGTAGAGGCAAAGGTAAAACAACCACAATTGGTCAAGGTATGAGCAGATCAGAAGGTTAGAGTTTTAGACCCCCAACATAGGCTAAAGTATTTGCCATGAATATGAAAGAGGGTATTGATGCTCCATAAGTAATCACTAGTAAACTTTTTCTGCATGATTTAGAAGTTGATGCATTAATTGATCTTGGCTCCATACATTCATTCATTTCATTTAACATGGCATCACAATTATGCAGTAAACTTCAACCTTTAGGTTTTAATATATGTGTTAGTACTCATTTGAGAGATGTGATGATTATGGATAAGGTATGTCATGATTGTGTCATTCACATCGATGACATTGAGTTAAATGCTAATTTAGTATTGTTGCCACTCTGTAAATTTTACGTGATATTAGGTATGGACTGGTTGTCCAAATATCATCCAATAGTGAATTGTTTTACTAAGAAATTTGTTTTGAAATCTCTAAATCATACCAGGGTTATGTTCAAGTGGAAAGATAAATTGTACTTGCATGTCTAGTTTCTACTATCAAGGCTTTTCGCATGATTAAAAGTGGTTGAGGCTTATTTGGCACATGTGGTAGACACAAGGCTTATAAATGAATTGCTTGAGAATATTTTAGTGGTAAATGAGTTTTTAAATGTATTCTCAATTGACTTACCTAGTTTACCACCTGATAGGAAGATAAAATTCATAATTGAGTTAGTTTCAGAAACTGCATAGATATCCATTCGACCTTATAGGATGACTCTAACTGAGTTGAGAGAATTAAAGACCGAATTGCAGGAACTACTTGAAAAGGGATTCATCAGACCTAGCGTGTCACCTTGGGGTGCTCCAGTATTCTTTGTTAAAATGAAAAATGGGACAATGAGGCTATGTATTGATTATAGGTAGTTAAATCAGGTTACTGTGTATAACAAGTGTCATTTACCAAGGATAGATTATTTGTTTGACCAGTTACAAGGAGCATGACTGTTTTCTAAAATTGATCTGAAATCAATATATTATTAGCTAAAAATTTCAATCCAAGATGTACCGAATACTGTTTTTCAAACTAGGTACGGGCATTATGAATTTTTGGTGATGCTATTTTGTTTTACTAATGCACCAACTACGTTTATGGCTCTTATGAATAAAGTGTTATAGCCTTATTTAGACAATTTGTAATTATGTTCATTGATGACATACTGGTGTATTCAATGAGCAAAGAGGAACATGAACAACATTGAAGGATTGTGTTGCAAATTTCGAGAGAAAAATAACTATTTGCTAAATTAAGCAAGTATGAGTTCTTGATTGACCATGTAGTATTTTTAGGGCATATAGTTTCTAAAAATGGCATAAAGGTGGATCCAAACAAAATCGAAGCAATAGTAAAATGGAAAACCCTAAAGAATGTTATAGAAGTCCAAAGTTTCTTAGGACTAGTTGGGTATTATCATTGATTTATTAAAGGATTTTCACTTGTAGCTGCTCCTTTTACTTCAAAAAATACAACATTTTAGTGGTCTAAATCATGTCAAAAGAGTTTTGATGAAATGAAAAATAGATTGACATCTGCTATAGTGTTAGTCATTTCTACTAGTAATGAAGGATCTATAACATATAGTGTTGCCTCTCATTAAGGTTTGGGATGTGTTTTAATGTAGCATGGTAATATAATTGCATATTTATCTAGATAGCTGAAGCCTTATGAATTAACTTATCTAGTACATGACCTAGAACTTGTTGTCGTTGTGTTTCCTTTGAAAATATGGAGATATTACTTGTATGGACAAACTTTTTAGATATTTACAGATCACAAGAGCTTGAAGTATTTGATAAGCCAAAAAGAATTAAACATGAGATAAAGGCAATGGTTAGAACAACTAAAAGATTATGATTGCAACATTGAGTATCACCCAGGGAAGGCAAATGTGGTTGTTAATACTTTGAGCAAGAAATCAAGAAGCAGTATAACTCATTTACGACTATTTCCATTGTCTTATTTAGTTCAATTACAAGATATGAACATGGAACTAAACATACAAAGGAAGGGGGTATTGATTGCTACATTTCAAGTGAGACCAATGTTCCATGATCAAATAAAAAAGTATAGGGCAAGGATCCAAAATTATATAGAATGATTGAAATGGTAACATATGGGAGGCATGGTGATTTTGATATTCAAAATGATGCCTGGATGTTGGGTTCTCATATTTGTGCCTAATGTTGATAAATTGCAAAAAGAAATCATAGAAGAAGTACATGATGCTTCATATGCCATGCATCCAAGAATGATGAAAATGTATAATACCCTATGATCTCAATTTTTGTGGCCTAAAATGAAGAAAGATCTAGTAGCCTATGTTTCAACATGTTTGACTTGTCAATAGATTAGAATAAAACATCAAGCACCAGCTAAAAAATTGAAACCATTAACATTCCAATATGGAAATAGGAAAGAATAACCATAGACTTTATATATAGGTTACCGAGGACTTTAAAGAAGAATGATACTATATGGGTGATCATTGATAGACTAACTAAGTCAACTCACTTTTTGCCTATTTAATGGGGTAGTTCACTTAAGCATTTAGCCAAGAAATATGTGGATAAAATTTTCAGATTATATGGCATTCCAATGGCCATTGCATCAGATAGAGATCCACGTTTTACATCTCAATTTTGGGTCAATTTGTAATAGGTTATGGGTACCAAGTCGAGTTTCAATACTGTTTTTCATCCTCAGATAGATGGACAATCATAAAGGTCAATTCATAAACTTGAAGACATGCTTCGAGCTTTTGTGATAAAGTTCAAAGTTACATAGGATGAATATATTACCTTGATTGAATTTGCTTATGATAATTATTATCATAGCATTATATAGATGCCACCATATGAAGCACTATATGGAAGAAAACGTTGAAGTCCTATCTATTGGGATGAAAAAGGGATATGTGTTTTAGAACAGCCAGAACTAGTGCAAGACATTATGTACAAGGTGAAGGTAATCAAGAGCAAACTTAAAGTAGCACAAGATAAGCAAAATATCTATGTAGACCAACATATAAGAGAAATGGAATATGAGGTGGGAGACAAAGTGTTCATTTGAGTTTCACTATGGAAATAAATAATTTGATTTGGCAAAAAGGGGAAACTGAGTCCTTGATACATAGGACCATATGAGATCCTAGAAAGAATTAGTCCATTGGCTAACAGGCTAGCACTACCACCAAAGATGGCTCAAATTCATGATGTATTCCATTTGAGTATGCTCATAAAGTATCAATATGATCCTACACATATACTTAGGGATCCAACAATAAAAATTATAGATGATGCAAGTAACATTGAAGAACTAATGAAAATCATAGGTTATAAGACAAAATAGTTATGAAATTAAGAAATTCCTTTGGTTAAGGTGTTATGGAGAAACAACTCACAAGAAAAGGTTACATGGGAAATCAAAGAGAACATTAAATAACAACATTCATATTTGTTTACAAGTATTGAATTTTGAGGATGAAATTCTTCATAAGAGGGGAAGAAATGTAACAACCCCATTGACAATCTTACATGAACATATTCATTGCATAAATGATTTGCAATTCCATATGAACATATGCAATGGATAAATCATCATTTAGATATGTGAATTAGATAAGCACAATGATGACACTTGCACCATTGCACTTGGGGCCCTTGGGACACTTGAACATATATATAATGTTTGTATAGTTACAAGGCAAATTATCTTATGTTGTGTGCTTGTTATAACACCATAAATAATGGTGTTTTAGAGCTTATTTAAAAGTATAATAAGCATATAAGGATTAGAAGATGGATGCAGGAGATGAAAAGGTAAAGAAGAGGGACTAAAAACGAAAAATTAAACTTCCAACCAAAGATAGTGAGGCACCATGATATTGTCTTATTAGTGTAGGTATACAAATTAAATTTGTCATCTTTTAGGATCATATTGGAGAGCCAAAACATGAGGTAGTGAAAAAAATAGAAGAAGAAGGAGTAGGAGGAGAAGGAGAAAAGTGAGCTAGCTTTGAGGAAACCATAAGCTTTTCTAGTTTTGGCAAAAAAGGTAAGTGATTTTATCTTCTTCATACATGAAATTCCTCCCTCATAACATGTTAAACATGTATGATCAAGAAGAATTATGGAGTAATATGAGGTAAAGCTCATGTATGAAGGTTGAAGCTCAAAAGAAATAAGAGCTGATTGTCTTGATTTTGTTGTTAGAGCTGATTTTGTACCCATGATTTCATAACCCTAGAAGAGAAATTAAGTAAAGTGTAAAATATGAAAGTTTTAGTTTTATACTATATCTAAATAATTGTAAAATGGTTTTGCTTATTTGGTGTGTGTGAGGAGATATATCTCCTTCATTATAGGTGGTTCACAACCAATCGAAATTTGCTCACTCTTTCTGTTTTTGTATGTTTTGATGACTTTATATGGTGATTTAGACAAAGGGAAAAGCATGAAATTTGTAGGTTTATATCCTCTATAAATACATGTGAAGCAAATTTGCTTTACTTTTTGTGTGGAAAGAAATATGACATATTGATTGAGACTGACCCTAAACCCTATGAAACCTCATCAATCTTATAATTTTGTTTTCCAATAATTTGATGACCATATAATTCGAATTTATTGATATGTTAAACTTAAAAGTTATATATTTATATCCTATATACATGCCTATAAAATATGTTTTACTAAATTTATCATGGTTGATGAGATATTACCCCTTAATCATGACTGATTGTCTATATGTTGAAAACCTGCTCACCTAGAGATTGGTCATTTATTTTGTTGATTTTATATACTGAATTAGATAATGAGTAAAACATTAAAAATGTTCCTTTATGTGTTTTATAACTTTTGATAAATATATTTTGCAATTGGATTAGTGCTATTTGACATATACTTAAGATTGTAAGACCTACTCAGACTAAGATGACATCAAAATAAGGCAAAATTTTAAAATTTACCACATTTTTTATATGTCATATATTAACCTAAAATTTCACTATGTTGTATCACTATATGTCTAGTTTATTTAAAAAAATAATCAAGTCATTTATATTATTATATCTAGAGTTATTACCATGAGAGTGTAGCAATGTCAAGTTGCCATATAAATAAACACTATGTCCACTTGCAAAGATCATGCCATAGTTGCATATGAAGCATTCATAATCAGTTTGACATACTTATAACCATGTATGTATCAAATGTTAAGATCTAAACACTTTTACGATACCCTAGAGAGAGAACCAAACCTACCACAAAGGTTGGTCACATCAAAAGGTGAGTAAAAACCGTAATTAGATTCTAATATGTATGTGTGATAATTTTATGATATGATTATATTCTATTACAAGTATATGTGATTGAATTGTTACATTTTACATGTGAATACAAGCCAAGTGAGAATTATATGCTCTTAATGATTACTTGGTATACCATTGTGAATGAATACTTGCTTGTGGAACTAAAAGGATGTTATGACTGGCTTGCCAAATACTTGAAAATCACTTGGAAAATGGACCAATATGTCCTATTGGTGCATGTTATTGATCAAATGATTGACTTTTTATATGCTAGCTAGCAAAATCAAATGTCACTTGAATCACATGAATTCTTTGGAGTAGTGTTTGCCTTGCAAGGTCACGATAAAAATCAATTTATTACATTTGTACTTGCATAATCAATTCTTATACTTATAGTGTATCCTTATGATATTTGATTGTTGGTTGTGCCATAAGAATCTAATTATTATTTTTATTCATTGAGTCATGACTCACCAATTCGCAATTATGTTTTTTAGATAGTGAAGCATAGGGTTTGGACACTTTGGTGCATAGAGTTTTGCATAGAGACATGTAGACCATAGGTCATCGGCTAAATGGCAACTCTTTCTGTCTCTCCTTGTGTCATATGCATATATATATATATAGGAACCAGATTATGGTCACTAGCATTGAACATTAGTTAACATATATGTACATTAAATACGTGTTAGATTGTGTATGTACAATGAATCAACCTTTATGCATATATAATTTTGGACATGAATGCCATGATTAGTAAATGAAAATGGTCGTTACAATAATAAAGTGACACAACATCATTAAAATTCTCATATGTGATCCATTATCATTAAAAGACCTTCCTTCAATTATTTTTCACGTTATGCATCTTGTTTAATAATATAGTAACTATTTACAATAAAGTATACATGGCTAAATAAACTGAAATACTAATAGACTATATATTAGCCCAACTTCTATTCGACTATTAAATAAATCAACTTCGAAATGCAAATTGGATACAATCTTTAGTCTGCTCTTCCCGAAAAAAATTGAATACAAAGGAGTTAGATTGCATACTAAGAAAGTAAACACATAATGATACTTCAATCTCAAATAACATAACAAACATTTAACTATAAATAAATCATCAGCATATCCATGCATGAAATACAAATTTTTTACTCTTTAATTCCACACAAGCTTTCAAATGTTATTACCACACAAGCTCTTATATATTGTTTGCTACACAGGCTATAGATGTCATTGCTACATAGGCTATCAAATGTTGTTACCACACAAGCTATCATATTTGGTTGCCACATTCTCTATAAATATCATTATCACATAGTCTATCAAATGTTGTTGCCACATAGGTTCCCATATTTGGTTGCCACACAGGCTATCATCTATTATTCCCACATAGGCTATAAGATTTTATTGCTTGCTTAACAATATCAAGTATTAGTCTTTCAACAAATCAACTATAAATCCTATAAAATTCCAAAAATATAATGACTAATAATAACACTCATCACTTAGCAGATCATATCACGACATAACTCTATTTCCAAGTCATAATTTATTAATATCTTATGAATATAAATAATTCAAGAATATAATAATCCTTTCATCAATGTATTTATCAATATCATCACATTAAACAACATTACGTTTCATTGAGTATATGTTCATGGCATTTAGGTAATAACATGTTTAGTACCATTAGCTATTTACTTGCCTCCTCCTTCAAGCTATTAAGATGTGGATGGTCCTGGGTTACTCTCAATATTGTCTTCAATGCCTCGAGAACTTATTTCAATACATCAAATCAATCCATGATGATAAATTAAGATTTTTAACTTGTTATGCAAATATTCTCTAGTAAAATATCATAAACTTTGTAGGCTATTTTTATAATTGCCTCACAAATCCAAATTATCTAATTCATTTTTTTTAGTTAAACTATAAATATATGGTTACAACATATCCAAAATTGAGTCCAAAATATGCACTACATAATTTATGGTCAATTTTATAAATTTGCCCTATTTCATTGTCATCTCAGTATGAGTAGGTATTATAATCTTAGGTATATCTCAGACTATACAAATCCAATTACAAATTTGATTAACCAAAGGTTGCAAAGCACATAAAGGAACATTTTTCATGTTTTACACATTGTCTAATTCAGTCTATAAAGTTATCAAAACAAATTACCAATCTCAAGGTGAGCAAGTTTTAACACATTGAGAATCAATCACATTAAATAAGCATTATCTCATCAATCATGATATATTTCGAAAAAAAATATTTTATAACATGTAGAATGGACATAAATATACAAATTTCAAGTTTACAACATCACCAAATTCTCATTCTATGGCCATTAAATTTTTAAAAAATAGACATAAAGATGAAATAAGTTTCATCAGGTTCAGAGTCAGTTAGAATTAAAGAGGTAAATCTCTTTCCACACAAAAAATTAAGCAAAACTAATTTACATTTATTTAGAAGGGATATAACCCTAAAAATTTCATATTTTTGAACTTTGTCTAAATCAACAGATAATATCATCAAAATATATGAAAACAACCATATTGAGGAGGTTTTGGTAGGTTGTGAACCATCCCTAATGAAGGAGCCATAGTTCTTCTCACACAACAAATTAAGAAAAACTATTTTCCATGAACTTATATGGGCCATAAATCGACAACTTTCATGGTTTACACTTTCCCTAATTCTTTTTCTAGTGTTATGACATTTGTGTATAAAAATTTGTTCTAACAATGAAACAAACATAATCAACTATATTTTTGTTAAATTTCAACTTTCATACACAAGCTCTACCTCAAATACTTCATAATTCTTACTAATCAAATATGATTAACATGTCATGAGGGAAGAATTTCACATGAGAAGAACATAAAATCAATTGCATATTTTCCTTGAACTATTAAAGTTTAAGGTTCCTTCTTAGGCAGCTCACTCTTCTTTCTCTCCTTTTTCTCCTTCTTCTTCTCTTCCTTCCTTCATTTCTTTCTTCCTTAGCTTTCTCTTTCTTTTACTACCCCTTACATTTTACCTCTCTAATATACTCCTAAAGGAATAAAATTTCCATTTGTACACCTATCGTAATAAGACAAATATCATAGTGGCTTGTTCCTATTAGTTGGAAGCTCAATTTTGCTCTTATAATCCTTCTTCTTCACTTCATCATCACCTCTATCCATCTGCTAAACCCCATATGCTCCTTATACTTTTAATAAGTTCCAAAATACATTATTTAAAATACTATAACACACACATAACATATAATAATTTGACATGCCATAATACAGACATCATAGTCATATTAAAGTGCAATAATGTAAGTCTTATTGCCATGTGATGCTTATATTCAAATATAACATAATTAAATTGCATATGATTTGGATTGAGGATGTTACATATAGAATGGAGATCTATCTTGATAGTGATGTGTTATATCTTTGGGATGTAGTTACAAAGGAACAAAAGTCACCCACCCACAAGAGTAGTAGATGGTAGTGAAACATTTCTTCCAATAGAATAATGGGTTGAGGCTGGTAGGAATGTAAATGGCAAGAATAAGAGAGAAATGGTGATCCTCTTAAGTTCTATCTCAAGAAAATAATACGTGAGAGTTCAACATTTCCATACCACTCATACAATATGGAAAGCTCTAGAGAACTACAATGAGGTGCAACATTAGTGAAGTCAAGTAGATTGGAGATGCATGTGATCGAATGAGAGCTTTTCATGATGAAGGAGGATGAAATTGTCTTGATATGACAAATGGACTCCTTGCCATTGTCAATAGTATGAAGAAGTATGGAAGAACACTTACTAATCATGAGAAAAACACCAAAATACTCAATATGCTTACCTTAGAAAAGTTTAGGGCAAGGGTGTATAGTATACAATAATCTAATCAAGAGATTGGAAAAATACCAATCGATGTCCTCATTAGGAAACTTTTCACCTATGAGATGGTGACTTAAAATGATGAAGAAATAAAGAGGTTAATAGCTCAAAGAGATAAAGGAGAGAAAAGACAGTTGCCTTTACATTTTCTAGCAAAGATAAAAAAAGTAGAAGAAAGCTTGAGCAAAAGTATTAAAAGTAATAAGGAGGAAGAAGAGCTTGCCATACTTTCACAGAGGATTAAAAAGCTCACAAAGAGAAGGAATAAAAAAAAGAAACCTTAAGAAGACATCATCCAACTTTAAAAATAATAAGTATGATGTAACTTGCTTTGAATGTGGGAAGCAAGGACACATCATATCTGATTGTCTTAAGCTAAAGAAGAAAAAGAAATGAGACAAGTTGAAGAAAAAGAAATGAGACAAGTTGAAGAAAAATAGGACCAAAGCAACTTGGGATGATGATTCAAATAAAGATAATGAGGATGAAGAGGTTGCTAGCTTTTACTTAATAACTCAAAAGGACTCCTTCATTGAGGTAAGTACTTCTTCTAAATCTTGTGATGATTTTGACTCATATGAGGATGAAGATGATGGGCTACTTGAAGCCATGTCCTCAATATGTGATAAATGCAAATAAAAAATGGTAAAAAAAAAGTGCCAAACTATAGGATGATTTCAAAAGTTTAAATGATCTTATTTATAACTTTAGAACCTTTAATGAGGAACTCAAGAAATCTTTAGAACAAAATTTTCAAACTCCATCCTTTATTGATTTCTTAAGAAAATAAAACGATTCATTAAAAAAATGAAGTGATTAAGTTAAGAAATTCCATATCAAAGTTTCATAACAAGGAAGAAAACTTTAGATATACTTATTGTATCTTAATGACCACCAGTTGAGAGACATGGTCTAAGGTTCAATGAGGCTTCTTCATCTATATCTGCTCCTTGCATCTTCATTAGAGCTTCTACACCTTAAACCTTTAACATAGAGGTAATTAAGAAAAAAAGCATTCTTGGCACTAATCCTATGCCTAAAGGCAAAGGAAAGGCACCCTAAAGCTGAAAGGTTATGCCTCAAAAAACCAATCATGCTTCCATGTATAATAAGAGGGATGGAGGCATGCACACAAAAACACATCTTCTACTCCTCACCATTATTGCTCTTGTATGCATTCACATGACCAAAGGATGAGAAGGCCTCCCACTTATACCAAATGGCCTTATAAGAGAAAGACCTACAAGTCTAAGCTCCAATGTCATTATTGCATGAGATATGGGCATATAAATGTGTTTTATTACATTAGTAAGGCTTCCCTCAAACTAAAAATCCCTTCTAAGCCTAACCCATTAGGATCCAAGTATCTTCAAGTATCTATGTAGACATGAATTTTATTGTGATTAGATGTATGCCTATAAGCTACTAATGAGGAAGATAATGATTGGCATGTAGAAAGTGGATGTTCAAATCACATGTCCATAAACAATAAACTATTCACATCCATTAAGGAAAAGGACGATGGCAATCTGACATTTAGAAATAATGACAATGGTAAGAAAATTGGCATTAGAATTATTGGTAAGAAAGGTTGCTCTTATTGATAATGTCATTTTGGTTTAAGGTTTGAAACATAATTTGTTAAGTGTAAACTAATTATAGGATAAAGGTAATAAAGTCTCCTTTGACTCTAAAGAATGCCTTGTTACTACCTTGGTAGATAAAAAAGGTAAACTTTAAGGGTAAAATGAGCGAAAATACCTACCTAATCGACTGAGATTATTTGGTTACCAATCATAAAGCGTCTTGTGTCAATTGGCAATAAAGCATGACATTGGCATAGAAGAATTGTGCATGCAAGCATGAAGCTTCTCTAAAGTATATCCATATCCAAAGGAGAGCTAGTTAAATGTAATGACCATTTCCATTTACAAAATTCATAGCATTCATGTCTAACATACATATGCATAGAGGTTTTATTAATCATATATACATAATCAAACATGTAATTAATGTACATATATGTTAACTAATGTCAAGACTAGTGACTATAACTAGTTCCTATCTAAATGGATGTACATGACGTAAGGAGAGAGAAAGAGTTGGAATTCAGCCCACGACCTGTGGTCCATGTGTCTCAATGTAAAACTCTAAGCACCAAAATGTCTAATCCCTATTCTTCGGTATCTGAAAAATATAATTGCGATTTGGTGAGTCACGCTCAATGAATAAAAACAATAATCATATTCTTATGGCACAACCAACATAAGAATATCATCACGATACATTACAAGTATAACAATTGATTATGAAAGTTCATGTGCAATAGATTTATTTTTGTGTCGTGACCTTGCAAGGCAAACACTGCTCCCAGGATTTCATGTGATTCAAGTGACATTTGATTTTGTTGGCCAACATATAACAAGTGATTCATTTGATCAATAAGATGTGCCAATGGGACCTGTTAGTCTATCTTGCACGTGATTAATAGCAAGTGCCAATGGGACATATTAGTCCATCTTCCACATGATTTGCAAATGTTTGACAAGCTGGTCACAACGTCTTTTTAGTTCCATATGCAACTGTTCATAATAATGGTATACCAAGTAAACATTAAGACTATATAATTCTAGCTTGACTAGTATTCATATGTAAAAGGTAACAATTCAATCACATATACATCATAAAACTATCACACATATACATATTAGAATCTAATTATCGTTTTTACTCACCTTTTGATATAACCAACCTTTATGATAGGTTTAGTTCTCTCTCTAGGGTTTCCTCAAAGTTTTAAGATCCTAACATTTGATGCATACATGGTTACAAGTATGTCAAATTGATTATGATTGTGTGGTATGCAACTATAACATGATTCATGCAAGTGGACCTAGTGTTTATGCATATTTTCCTTATATAGCAGCCTGATACACTCTTATAGAAATAACTCTAGATATACTTATCCAAATGACTTGATTCTTTTTTTTTAAACAAACAAGATACATAATGATACAATATAGTCAAATTTCATGCCAATATCAGACATATAAAAAATGTGGTGAATTTTTAAATTTTGCCCTGTTGCAATGTCATCTCAGTCTTAGTATGTCTCACATTCTTAGGTGTATCTCAAATTGTACAAATCTAATTGCAATAATAATCTACCATCAGTTACAAAACATATAAAGGAATATTTCTCATGTTCTACTCATTGTCTAATTCAGTCTATAAGGTCATAAAACAAAGGACCGATCTAAGGGTGAGTAGTTTGTAACATGTTGATAAGCAGTCATGATGAAGGGACAATATCTCAACAAACATGCTGGATTTGGAAAAACTATTTCACAGGTATGTAGATCAGACATAAATATACAAATTTTAAGTTAGGACCATCATCAAATTCTGAATCTATGACCATTAAATTCTTAGAAAACAGAATTAAAAGAAAGGCGGTGTTTCATCCGGGTATAGGGTCAGTTCCAATCAATAAGCCCTATCTTTTTCCACACAAAAATTAAATCAAAACTGATTCACAGGTATTTATAGGGGATATAACCCTACAAATTTAATGTTTTACACTTTGTCAAGATCAGAACATAAGACCATCAAAATATAAGAAAACATAGACTGAGGTCATCTCGATTGGTTGTAAACCAACCCTAATGAAGGAGCCATAATTCCTCACACACACCAAATCAAGAGCAAATGTTTCATATGAAGTTATATAGGATATAAGCTACAACTTTAATATTTTGAACTTTCCATAATTCCTTTTATAGGGTTATGAAATCATGGGTACAAAATCTGGCTCTAGCAGCAAAATCCAACATAATCAGCTCTTGTTCTCTTCAATTTCAACTTCCATCCAGGAGCTGTACCTCAATTACTCCATAATTCTCACTAACCATGCATGATTAACATATCATGACAGGTAATTTCAGTTGAGAATAAGATAAATTAACTTACTTATTGTCCCAAAATTAAAATACCTTGGGACTCTTTCGTAGGCGGCCCACACTTCTTCCTCTCCTTCTTTTTCTTCTTCTTTTTCTTCTTTTTCTTCTTCTACCTTTCTTTCTTTCTTCCTTAGCTCTCTCTCTTTTCTATTATAACTCATATCTAACCCCTTAATTTTGATCCTAAAAGGTTAAAAATTCCACTTGTATGCCTATTGCAATAAGACAAAATCATGGTGTTGCATTCCTATGGGTTGGAAATTCACTTTCTTCTTTTAATCCCTCTTATTCACACCTTAAGCACCTTCATCCATCTCCTAATTCCTAGATGCTCCTTATACTTTAAAATAAGATCTACAATACAATTATTTATGATGTTATAACAAGCACACAACATAAAACAATTTGTCATGCAACTATACAAACACTACATATATGTTTAAGTGTCCCAAATGCAACGGTGCAAGTGTCATTGTCATGCTTCTATAGTACACATGTCTAAATGATTATTTATACAATGCATATGTTCATGTGGGATTTCATATCATTTATGCAATGAATATGTTCATGTGATAATGCTAATGAATCTGGATAGGGATGTTACACTAGGTGCTCTTGAATTACTTAATCCATAAGAATAAGGATGGGGGCCATAATCTATAAGTATAGGGAAAGAAAATTATTATCATAATCTTCCTTCATTATTGCATTAGAGATATCAAAATGGAACCCATCATAGTTAATAAGAAAGAAGAGCAGCCCCCAACCTCTTCTACCACCCAATTTGAACTCAAACCCAAAATTCAACCTCTAATTACTAGAATCTCTACTCTGGAACAAGCAACAACATTCTATTACTACCATAGAGCCTACCCGAGAGAGAATGAGTATTTGTACTATCTTAGGCAAATTATAGCAATGGAGTATGTTGAGAAGAGAATGACATGTCTTTTTAAGGTGGAGGATTCATCATCAAGTGAGGAGGAGGAAAAAAAAAAGGAAATAAACCTATGGAGATTTATGTTTCACCAACAAAGAGAAGAGGAGGGAGTCCACCAAACTAAAGAGAGGAAGAGGAAGACCAAAGAAGAATTAATATGTGTCATGCTTTAGTTTGTAATCTTGTGGATTAAGTCTTCTAAGTTCTAGAGTTTCACACCTTTATTCTAGTGTGTTTTTATTTTTTTTAAATTTCAAAATCTTATCATGTTAATTAAGCATTTGTAAGGTTTAAATTTCAATTTAAATATTTGTTTCATGTTTTTCAATATTGATTAGATTCTTAGTGCCAAACATTTTATGAATTATGCAAAAGGAAAATCTTAATTTGATGCATTTTAATCATTGTTCTTGTGTTTCGAAGGTGTTTGATATTAGTTTGCATAGGGGAATGAGAATTGAAGAAAAAAACAAGTGCCAAAAAGCACTATCGTACCAGTGACTATGACTAGCCCGACATAGGTAGGCCATAGCGAGGTCGTGGGCTGTAACTTAGATCGCAACTTACAACCCCATTCCGTTACAAAACATGGCCTAAGCTATTACACCCACGACACATGTCGCAAGCTATAAGAACTTCTTGACTAGAGCTTTAGAGGGAGTTTTTGGGGTACTTTTCAAACCAATTCAAATTTTAAATGTTCCCACCTATTACCTCCTTCTTTTGATTTATAAATAAGCTTAAATTCTCCCTATCTTCACCCATAATTCAATTCAAACACTTCATTAAAGTTTGAAGGCAAGTAGAATTCTTTAAAGCATTAAAGTTTCTCTCCATTTTGTTTTTGCTATTCTTTAGCTTTGTTATTATTTCCCAACCATTACCCTCCAACAAGCACTTTTCTTATCAACTCAAGATGGCATCTAGAGCATCTTCATCAAGTAGAAGAGGGAAGCAACAAAAAAAAAAAAAGGCCAAAAGCATATAATTAAAGTATGGTTCCACTTTTCCTAATTTTAATGATGAAGAAAGTGAGTGATTTCTTTCAATAGATGCAAAAACACATGTTGCAACAAGATTTTTAGATTAGCTAACTTTGGTGCAACTAAAGGTCATAGAGTTAGGTTGGGTTAGGGGAAATTTGCATTTACACACATCCCATCTTACAAAAGACTCAACCTTTAGTTCTTTTCAACATTGCATTTTGAAAATGAGCATTAGAAGTCCATGGTCTTTAGAATTTTTGGCAAACAATATACCATTGATCAGACCATTATGAGAGATGCATTTGGCTTTTATAGAGGAGGTATCAGTGATCATCTAAAAAACCTTAATGCTAGAGCAATTTAGGAGATACTTTTGGAACAATATGGAATCAATTTTGATTAATCCTTAAGTGGGGCCAATAAAGATAATGTTTAATGATACTTCACAAATTCATGTCTTATGTAATCTTTGGGAAATAAGAAGTATCTAAGGTCTCTAAATAAGAAATTTTTCTCATGTGGTATGCTCATAATAAGCTTAAAGTCTCAACTGCTCATTTTATCTTTCAATAATTGGTGGGAATAATGAAACATCGTAGGCAAATAGTAAGATTGGGGCATATAGTCACAGGTTTAGCTATGTTTTTATATGGTTTTGATCTAAATAAAATGGACGAAGAAGCCTTACCTATTATGTAACCTTTCAATCTCACTACCTTGGAACAAATGAGGATTGTCACATGTAAATTTGGAGGACCAACATTTACAAAACCAAAGAATCATGGGCAAGAGGAAGAAGACTACAAGGAAAGTGAAGAAGAAGAGGAAGAGGAAGAAATTCCTATTGTTCCACCTCTAAAACACTCTTCTGTAAGAAGAAGGAACTAGTGCAATGCACAAAGGGCTATGGAATTTAGCTTTTCAAAGGCTAGATACTATGGTTGAGAGATTGAGAAGAATAGAAAGGGTGCAAAAAGATCAAGATTACAAGATTAAGCAATACTTTGATAGAGCTAACATAGACTTGACTTCTCCACTGGATACTGTATGATGGACTATGTTGTGAAATTGTGTCTTTGTTTTCTATTCTTATTGATGCTAGGTTATGTCATGTTTTAGGCTTATTTTCTTATGTTTGTGCCTTAATTGTAAGGTGCACATGCATCATTGTTATTTATTTTTAACACCAGTAGAATTTTCTTTTGCATGATTTATTTAGCTTATTTTTAGTTTACTTATATTTATTTTTATTTCACTTGGCTACATAATTTTTCTTGTTTTCTCAACTGTCTATACTAATATAAACTACATGAAGAAAGAGATTTGGAAGCAATCAACCTTTCTCGAAGATCAGAGGAGAGTATTTCATTATATACTAGCTTTTATATCTTTTATGCCATAGAATTCATGTCATTGAGGATAATGACACATTTCATTATGGAGGGAAGGATTGTGATCTTAAGCTTAGACCTATATTATGCTTGCACCTATGTATAAAACTTAAATAGACCAAAAAATTTTAAAAATTTTTATAAATGATGTGTGGCTTAGTTAAGCTTTATTTAGTAATTACTCTGCATTATTTTGAAAGAGATACCATTCTTAGGATGATTTTGAGATAAATTAATTTAGAGTTAGTTGCTAATTTAAAGAGTATAAGTCATGAGTTAAAGATAGTTAGAATGCAATGAGATTGTGTTTTGCATGTATGTTAAAGCAAGTAATTTGACTTGTAACATCCCTATCCCTATTCATTAGCATTATCACATGAATATATTCATTGCACAAATGATATGAAATCACATATAAGCATATGCATTGTATCAAATGATATGAAATCTCACATGAACATATGCACAGGATAAATAATCATTTAGACATGTGAATTGTAAAAACACGACAATGACAATTGCACCATTGCATTTGGGATACTTGAACATATATACAGTGTTTGTATAGTTATATGACAAATTATTTCATGTTGTGTGCTTATTATAGCATCATAAATAATGGTGTTTGAGAGCTCATCTAAAAGTATAAGGAGCATCTAGGAATGAGGAGATGGATGGAAGTGCTTAAGGAGTGAAGAAGAGGGACTAAAAGAGGAAAAGTGACCTTCCAACCAATGGAAATGAAACACCATAATTTTATATTATTATAATAAGTTTATATCTGCTAATCAGGGTCAAAATTGAGGGGGGAAACGTGGGTTATACCAGAAACAAAGAGAGAGCAAAGGAAGAAGAAAGAAATGAAGAAGAAGAAGAAGAATAAGAAGAGAGGGAGAAGAGTGAGTTGCCTAAGGTTTTCCAATTCTGGGATAATAGGTAAGTAATTTATCTTCTTCTCAACTAGAATTAACCTCTCATGACATGTTAATCATGCATGGTTAGTGAGAATTATGGAGTAATTGTGGTAGAGCTCTTGGATGGAAATTGTAATCCAAGAGAACAAGAGCTGATTCTGTTGATATTGGCTGTTAGAGCAGAATTTTGCACCCATGATTTCGTAACCCTAAAAGAAGAATTGGGGAAAGTACAAAACATGAAAGTTGTAGCCTTATGTCTCATATAAATGCATATGAAACAGTTTTACTTGATTCTGTGTGTGTGAAGAGATATGACCCCTTCATCAGGACTGGGTCAAATCCAAACCGAGATGATCTCAGTCTTCTGTTTTGTTATATTTTGATGACTTTATATTCTGATTTTGACAGAGTGAAAAACATGAAACTTGTATGGTTATATTCCCTCTAAATACCTGTTAATCAGTTTTGATTAATTTTCTGTGTGAAAAGAGAATTGGCTCATTGATTGGGATTGACTCTGTACCCGGATGACACACTACCTTTCTTTTGAATTTGTTTTCCAAGAATTTGATGACCATAGACTCAAAATTTGATGATGGTCCTAACTTGAAAGTTATATATTTATGTTAGATCTACATACCTGTGAAATATTATTGCCAAATCCATCATGGTTGCTGACATATTGTCCTTTTATCATGACTGGTTGTCAACATGTTATACTTGCCCCTAGATTGGTCCTTTGTTTTGGTGACCTTATAGACTGAACTGGCTAATGAGTAAAACATGAAAAATGTTCATTTATATGTTTTGTAACTTATGGTAGAATATTGTTGCAATTGGACTGGTACAATTTGAGATACACCTAAGAGAGTAAGATCTACTCAGACTGAGAGGACACTGCAACAGGGCAACATTTAAAAATTCACCACATTTTGTGTGTGTCTGATATTAGCCTGAAATTTGAATATGTTGTTCCATTATATGTCTAGTTTGTTTGGAAAAAAGAATAAAGCCATTTGGATAAGTATATCAGGAGTTATTGCTGTGATAGTGTAGCAAGCTCAGGCTGTCATATAAGGAATATATGCATAAACATAGGTCCACTTGCATGGATCATGCACCAAGCATTCATAATCATTTTGGCATACTTGTAACCATGTATGTATCAAATTCTAGGATCT
>CATIWR010018891.1:0-39153 GCA_949677035.1 Omphalea diandra | reverse complement strand
TATATATATAAACTATATATATAAAAAAAACACTTATATATATTAACAAACACATATATATATATATATATATATATATATATATATATATATATATATATATATATATATATATATATATATATATACTGCCATATTTTTAATTTTTTTTAAAATATGTTCAAGAGTAAAAATTATAATGGGTAACATACATATAAAATATGTCAAATGGACAATATTCATTAAAAGTGAAAACAAAAAGATCCATTTTCGATATAATATTTTCTGTCAACATATATTAAATTTTCTAAACGAAAGAAGAATGATATATCATATTATTCAAAAGTTGACCAGATGAAACGGTGGGCTTTCGTTTAACTTCCTGTTTGATGGTTAATTTGACATGGCCCTGGATTGAGTTGTTGCATATATCAGGTGTTCAATTTAACCATATACCAAGTATTTTGTATTCTTTCTCTGAATTATTAGACTCTACCTCAGGATAAGATTGCTGGAAATTTTCAAAGGAATTCAAAGGAAAAAGGATGTTGGTTTGAATCTGACGTTGCGAGAATTCATAGTCGCCATTATTGATGGTAATCCGACTTAAAAAGTTGCAATCTAATTTGTTGGATGCTCATGATGTCTTTATTACTACTAACTAAGCCATAATTTGTTAAATATTTTAAGTTAATGAGAAAAGAAAACCAAAGGAACTCTGATTTATTTTCTTCCTTTTCTGGTACTCGTCCAAATTTTTTTGTGCAAGTAAAAGAGAGTTGCGTGCTGGGATTCTCAATTAATTTCAGGAGCTTCTTTCATAATCCCATTTCTAAAGAATACATACAAGATGGAACGCATTTTTTCTCTTCTTTTGTACTTCTGCATGCTTATGAACTTCATCTAGCCTGAATGGCCCGGCTAAACTCTGCCGGGAGGTCTTTTGGAGTTCCCAGCTCTCCTGAAAAATGAAAAAATGAAAAAAGAATTTTTAAAACCTACATTGTAACATTTAATATAAATTTAGTTTCTAACTCATAGTGAAAGAAAAATTATTAGGCTGATTTGATACCATGAAAGAAAGGGTAAAGGTGACTTGAATTTTGTAGAAGTTAAGCTATGAATAAATTTGATTTAGTAAATTTGGATCAACTATCACTAAAAAGTTAGAACTAACTAATTAAATAGTTAAATTCAAACCATTATATATCCGTATATTTTAGTGTATTTTTTCAATGTGAAATTGATTTTTAACTTGAATAATATAAATACAACGATCAAAATTTAAACTCAAAAAGCCTTATCCTCTTTAAATGTTTTTGATGTATCAGAAATTTTTTCACCCTTTTCAAATTGTTTATGTAAACTAAATTTAACATATGATTGGACTTCTAAGTACTACTTCACATGATAAAAGCAGGGACTGCCAAGATTTAAACCTGCAAACCCTTATTTATGAAGAAATGCTTTTTGCATTTTATATAGTAGTACTTCTGAAAAGTTCAATCTATTAATATGTTAGAACATTGTGAACAAGATTATTGTGGCCTGTGAGATAACTATAATAGAGCAATTGTTTGTAATTTTAAGTCTGCATGGATCCTATTAGTCTGTGGCTTAAAAATAGAGGAAGCTAAAAAAGATAAAAGAAAAGGCACCTTGAAAAGCTTTAAAGGCCTCCTAAATGTAGAGAACAGAAATAAAATTTTAATTAGTTTTGAATAAACATGTTTAAGAGTGCGGATGGAATAGACAGACTTTGTTTCTCTTTTCTTTGTAACATTAGTGGGGATTAAAACATCTTTAAATTACTGTAACCCAAGCCACAGGATAGACAAGCTTTGAATTAGGACTCAATGTAACAGTTAAAGCATGAAAACCCTCAGTTTTTTCTTTCCAAAAAAATAAAAAATACAGGGCAATAATTAATTACTAACATATATAAACTGTATATGTAGAAAAGATATTATTATAATATCATTTTTTCTTTCCAGAAGAGGTAGATGTATAAAATAGTCCTGTAGAGATATTCTTAATTATTATCCTCTTTCATTTAAAGTTGAACTTAAAATGGCTCAAATTTTAAACAAAATAAAGGTGTGTCAGCATACTAAACTTCTTATATTGTGACTTCTAATAGATTAGAAATAGTATAATTGAGAAATTATTTACATGATTGAAACTTGTAACTTAATTACAGAATAATCTTATAGTGTGCTTGAGTAATGGGAAAAAATAATGAAAATTTATGAAAAACATATATGAAAAACAATATTATAAATTAAAGCTCAATCTATGTGAAAAGTAGGTTAAAACTTCTAGTAAGTACTAACTATATGATAAGGTTAAACTATATCATGAAAAAAGAAATTGGCAAATTGTTATATATTCATTTATCAGAAGATTGAGTTTTAATTTTCCATTTCCACTTCCCTATGTAAACACACACACATGAATAATAAATTCAAACAATAGATAAAAATACATATACCATGCAAACTTTGTTTAAGTACCTGTTATGAATGGGATCGGGACCATTAGGAACGTTCCTCTTGCTCATCATGCAGTTGAGATCCAATTCAGGGTCATAAATAAGCTTCTCCCGTTCTAAATCCACCTCGTGTTTGAAATTTGCAGTACTCGACTGAACTGTTACTGTTGTTGTCGTTTTGGTAGCCCCTGTTTCCAGAGTTGCAACTAACACAAGGCAGGCAAACCCCAACATCGCCATTGAGCCTAAAAACACCTTAAACAACGCAGAACAACCCCTGCTAATAACCATCTTTGCTGCCCTTTATCCTTGTATCTTCTTATTTTTGGTAACAAATACAGGAAGAAGAAGATGCCTTGTACTTATTATGCTTAAGGTATAGAGAGATAGATATGTAGCAGAAGAAAAAAAAAAATCAAACAAGATTTTGTTAAGAAAGAGTGAGTGGTGTCAGGCAATAATTTTTATGGAGGTCAGGGTTGTGTAGTTTTTACACTAGAAGGGTTAAGGGAGGATGGTATTCTTTATAGGTAGGAGCGATTCTGTTGCACTTTCTCGAACGCAGAGAGAGAGAAGGCTCAGCTGGTTTTCGAGCACGACAAGAAGGGAACCACCCTTTCTTTGCTTTATATTGATAAGGTCCCAATACAAATACACATTACTTTTCTTGCTTTGATGTGTGTATTTTCTTTCAGCCATACGAATAACTTAAAACACTTTCTTTCTCCTCGATCATCCCTTACGTACAATTGAGTGAAAGATACTAGTAACATAGGATTTAGATACCTTGGGCGTTCAAAAGGGACATACATATACGCTTTAGAGTGGAAGGTATCAGCCTCCAATAAGTAAGGGATATATATGTCTGTGATTTCTGCATGTATTTAATAAATGATGTACTTATAATACTAAAAATTATTTCTTTTGTCTCAAAATATTATTTGCAGTTTTTTTTGGAATCTCTCAAAATATATATACATCCTTGTTATTAATTATAATCAATTTTCCTCATTTACCTTGATTAATTATATTAAATTAGTAAATTACATTTATTTTCTCATTAAATATAATTAAGGATGTAAACAAAAAGATATATGTAATTATGAGTTGCCAAAACATTAAATATATTTTTTTTAGATAATGTGAAAAATATTAAGTGGCAACATTTTTAGGATAGAGTGAATATTAAATATGAATAAATTAATTTCAATTATGAAAATGAAAAAAAAAGTAATACAAGTAACTTTTTATTGCTTTTTCTAACTTTATGTACTGTTGATTAATTTTAATTTGATTTAACGGCTCAAAAATTATTAGATACATAAAGTACTAGATATATAATATAGAATTAATATATATATATATATATATATATATATATATATATATATATATATATATATATATATATATATTTGTTTTTAGAAAATTAACTTGATATGTTTGAAGTTTATATTAAGAGAAAATTTTTAATTAATTATTTATCTTATCACTGAGATATAACAGCTAATTAATTAAGGTGTTAAAGCATAAATAAGGCCCTAGCCCTTTAAATAAGAATGACAATTTCCGTCCCACGAGTTTCCCTGCCTGCCTGCACCAAATGGAGAATTCCCATCTTGCAAAGAGCATCAGGTGGAGACGGATTATGTCCTGCCTTTACAGTGATTATATAATTTTAATATAAAATCTATATATTAGAATTTTGTATATCAGTTAACTATGAAGTAAATTTTTTTCTTCTTTAGAAAGTAATCTTTTTAATATAACGAGTGGCAGGAAAATATAGAATTGCCGCCCCTAACGTCTAGAGAATTAGTGAAAAACTAATTGTCGGGGCCTTGCGCATATTACGGTTATAAATTTTTTATTTATATTGTAGTAAATTTTGTATATTGATTAACTATAAAATAATTTATTCCTATTCAGAAAATAATTATTTCTAATATAATTAATGGTAGAAAATGGAAACATCTAGAGAATTATTATATATATATATATATATAGTTTTCAATTTGCATCTTATGCGTATCATGGTTATAAATTTTTTATTATAATTTTAAATAAAATCTATATTATATTACAATTTTATATACTAATTAAGTATACAATAATTTTCTAGTTGAAAAGTAATTTATATTATAAAATTTATGTGATATTAAATTATTATTTTAATTTAAATTGATTTTAAAAACATTAAATTTTTAAAGATGATTTAGTGATTTTAAAAAATTGAATAGAATAATTACTTAACACATGATAATAAATTGCATAACACAATTTCTATGTTATATATATATATATATATAACTTGAATTTTTGTTGCAAGATTATGTATCTTGATCTTTTTTTTATATATATAATTAATTTAACTCCGAGAATTGAAATTCATACAATTTCACATCCCTAAAACAACTTCAGACATACTAAATCAAAATTTATTGATTATTATAACCGTGTTTGTAGTGAAGACAAAATTCCAATCCTGCAATGTTAGCTAATTAGATAGCACGTTTGAAACGAGTGGGCATACTTTAGGTGCAACAGAACAAAATCCTATTCCATGTATTATCCACACAATTCGATTGTGTAGGCAGGCAATCAAAATTTAGTCAACAAACACGAAAGAAATGCAATCTTCGTAAGTGTAGATTCTGATATAGAATCCGAGTATATTCAACGATTTGAAAAAATTAAAAATAAAAATAAAGAACCAATTGGATACGAGTCTTAAGGAGGGTGTGTGAACAATGAAGAACAAGGTAGAGGATTTATGCTGAGTGGAGGGGTTTGACCTTTTGGCTCCGCTAGCTAACTCTGCCCATCATTTCTCCTGGGGCCTAAACGAAACGATAAAAAAAATGGGATTCTACCTTGGAGTTAGAATTTGAGATGTCTCCAATGATTGAGAAACACAATTATTAGAATCAGCACATCCGTGGAATTGTTTTCCTTGAACAGTTCAAGTGATATTGCCTAATCAATTCTATGTGCAGCGCAATCTTCATGTTAGCTAAAACTGTAAAACACCCAACATTATGGATCACTACAAACTCAGTAGTTAAAATCTTGGTAGTTTGAACCTGTTATAGAGAAGTTGGACTGTCTCAAATTGCCATTTTAATACCATTTCAATGCTTAAGTTTTTGTTTTTTTTGTTTTTTTTATCTTAGTCAAAGGGGAAGGGAGGAATTGAACCAAGGATGAAGAAGTCATCCAGGATATACACTACAGCCAAGCCAAGTTTAAGGTATAAAAACCATTTTAATACTCATTTCAATACTTAGGTTAGCTAAGAGGTATTATTGAACTTATGGAGAAAGTACAAATGAAGATAAAATAGAAAAAAATTATAATATAGTAGCTTTTTAGTTAGAAATTGGTTTTACTAACTTCTTTTAGGGAGATTATAATCTTTTTTTTTTTCAAATAATCTAATTTATAAAATAAATTTTATTAACCAAACTACCTTATATTAAAAATAAAACTAGATTATAATCTAGTTTTGTTATGCCAAATACAACCTATGAATATATATGGCTTGTATAGGCGTGCTAAGACGTTATCTTCTTATATTGGGAACATGATAAACTAGTAGTATTTTTTTAGAGCTAGAATTATCAACCTATTTTATTGAGTTCAAGAGTTTTCCTCTTTTAAATAAGCAACACTATTGTTTTACGGATGAACTGATTTATCCACATTAATCAGTTGATCTAGCTCGTATTAATTAAATTGATTATCAAATCATTTGCAGAAAAATTATTGAATGCATTTGAAACACATGATTTTAATTCACAATATATTCACAAAATTAAGTTAATTCTAAATTCACGTAATTAGGGTGAGATACATGCATTCAAATCATATAATGATTTCTTTTATTTTCACATTTAATTACGAGAGAGATATCAAAACTAAAATGGCCAATTTAAAACACCAGAAAAATCTTCAAGCTGGGTTAATGCATAAAAATTCTATATATATGTTCTTATGTTTAAAGACAATATTATATCAAGTTCTACTTATGAGTATAAGATGTTTTTTTTTTTTGTTATATTTGGCTTTAATTAAGATTAAAATTCTCAATTTTATAGACTTAAAGATGACTCTAATATTATAAAATTAAAGACTCGTTGATACAATGTGCACTATTTATTTATACACTAAATTTATTCAGTAATTTTTTGCTATTTTGGATATTGTGTCAAATATCGGTACCATAAACAATTAAGCTTCTATATTTCAGCTAAAGTAGTTTAAACTTTTATGTCTCCAGATTATGATGTTGGGTTTGATCAATTGATTTATTATGAGGATGTAATTAGTAATTGTAATATATAGATAGAATATGAGCAAATAAACATTCCTACACGATTGGCGAGGACATTAAAGCATTTAAGCATATCTGGCATTGCTATTGTGAATAGTAATTTTTGAAAATTTTTTTTGGATAATTGATATTATAAAATTTTTAATATAAATTTTGTAAAGTATAAAATTAATTTCAAAGAAATTAATATTTAAATATTTTATAAACAGTTATTAAATTAGATCGGCAAAAATAACTAAATTACTTTCATAAATAGTTAAACATATTTTTAGTGGTTAAAAATATTATAATTTAACTAATAAATATTTTATGCAAACTAAGTTCACAATGGAGGATGATGAATTATCTAATAAGAAAATATTTACATAATATATTTTAAATATAAATTCGAAAAATTACAAATGCTACTAATAAAATATAAAAATTAATTAAATGACTTTTTATAATTGGACAGTTTACATCCTATATGATGAATTCAATGCATATTAAAATTTTTCCAATGTGAAATGTACTCTAAAACTCATATACATAGATGATTGTATAAAGATAGTACATATAAGTCATATTACATAAATATAATCTAAAGTAAGTATACGCTTGATATATATATATATATATATAAACACAAGATTTTTGCATAATTTTTATCAATATTACTTTCTCCCTTTTTAAAAAGATGGTCACCTTCTAATTTTTACATTATTTAAGAAAATTGGAATTAATATAGTTATTTCTAGATGCATTCATATTAGTTATATTTAGGTATTGTGATAAGGTTTTTACAATGTTTAGTTTATTGATTATGTAATTGACTTTTATTAGACTTTGTATTGTATAATTTGCAACAAAAATATTATACTACATGAAAATCCTCAAAATATACTTTTAACTACTCTATCATACTTTTTTAATTTGATAACTTTTTAGATGCATTGTGTCATTATCAACGAAAAATGCCCACCGTTTTAACATTTTGAAAATTTATATTATTATCTGTAATTAATTAATTTTCTATCAATAAATAGCAAAATTTAGCCTAAGAATTTTTTCATCTTTAGGATCATAAATATCATTTGACACACATATATAAATATAAATTATTAGAAATTTCTATATTGATCAATAAAGTTTCATCTAAAATTATGTTGAAAAATTAAAAGTTTTAAGTAACATTTATTTAAGATATTATTGAAATTAAAAAATTATAAATAAGTAAATTAATAACAATTGTAAGGATAATATGAAATTAATTTATGAATAAAAATAAAATAATTTTTAATTATATTTCTAAAATTTAAGACTTCTTTATAGTGGGGCTGAGGCAACATTCTAAATGCCCAAAGGCATGAGCTGCCCCAAATTGTGTACTGAGTTTAGTATCATAGTGTAGCGTTGAATTTATACATGAAGATAAAGGAATATACACGATGCATATTTAGATAAACGTCCACATCCTTATTTACTTTACGATTCCGGCCAGCATGGTCCACGTAATATATGCCCTAGTCACTTGAACCACTCTTAGTTGGCACTTGCAGCTAATAAATAATGGCTCTGTAGACTCTATTTGTAAAAATGAGGAGGATATATATGTGATCTGAAGGGAATATATTAAATCTGGTAAGTTAGAGATGTACATGAATATATCATCAGCTGCCAGAATGGTTCCTTGTAGGCGATGGAGCTGCTTTCATTTATTAAGGGAATATTTCGATGTTATTCCATATGGCAAAGCATATGGCACATTTTGTCTTATCCATACCATTATGAATCTCACTGTTACAAACATATAAAAGTTTTATGTTGGAAGAATCCAATGCTACTTCTTCTTCTTCTTCTTCTAGTTTAGCTAATGGCAAATAGCTTCTTATTGAAGCTCTATGATTTTAACTTATTTATGCAAGATGCTGCCCTAAGTGCACATATTATGCTTTCAGTCTTACTCTTGTACTAGTTCTGATCTTGACTGCCTGTTCCAAGGCCATGCAATGCCGATGCTGAGGGTGAGAGCCGCCTTTCCTTTATACTCGGAAATACTATAACAAATGTTGGCTAGAGCGGGAAGAACGTGCTCTTTTCTTATGGTCTTCAGTTCGAATTTACCTCATAGTACGTATTATTTGAAACCAATTTCTTAATGAATTTTTTTGCAGTTTGAGACACTCTTTTATATGGGATGAAAACAAAACCCTAATTAAAAAATTTAAAAAATATATCGTTATTGTTATAATATTATCAAAATAAAATATGTATGCAAGGAGGTATCCTAAGAGTAAAGAATTGTAGGTTATGAGAGAGGGCGGTATCCTTTGTGTAGGTCATATAATAACTTTGAAAAATTATTGTCAAAATAAAGGAAAGAGCAAAATTCCCACTTTACAAGTATTTTACTCATTTCACCATAATAAATAGGTTAAAAGTATGTTACGATGCAATGGGGCAAATTTTTTTTGGGTTCATGGCTGCCTAAGCTAATCCCACTTAACACTTAAGAGTCAAATCATGGGTTACATCCTTCTTCCACAACATATTTCCCCGGTCTAAGTTTCGCCTGAAAAGACTAATTTGTTTTGTGTAAAAAGATTTTTGATCATTACAATATGATCCTACCATGATCGTAACTCTTCGATTTGAAGCTTCCTTTAAAGTTTAATTGGAATAAAATCCATTTGATTCAATGATGGCGTCAATGGCAATCTTCACAACCAGTAAAATTAGTTTGATGTTGATCATATATAAATAGTTAGATCTTGCATATCTTTAAGGATTTGTTCTTGATCATATAGTTAGATCTTGAATATCTTAATATAGCAAAACTACTGTGTAGGATAAAACTGATATTTCCTTATAAGCTTAGAGAATGATCATTGTAACGAAAATAGATATGCGAAAGCTTGTTGACACGGAATTTTTTTTTTTGTACACCTAATTAATTAATAAGTAAATGACAAGTCGAATAATCATCATAATTATCAGTGAACATAATCAATGAAAAATTATTACAATACTTTTTATTTTTTCAATTGAAAATACATTTGTACTTTTTTAATTTAATTTTAATTATCTTATTTATTGAATATATGCACTAAGTAAAAATTTTCCAGAGATTTATGCAGGTTTTAGGTTTTTTTTTTTTTTATTGGGTTATGAGTATGACCTTTTCTCCCCCCTACTGATTTGGGAAAATCAATATAACTAAATATATCAAACAAACATTGTATGGTCCAATAATTTAGTAGTCAAGCATTGTAATGTCAAAAGTTCAAATCCCAATTGTCTATTTCTGTTTTAAAATCCACGATATATCCAAAAAAAAAAAAAGTGTTAAGCAAATTAAAAGAATATGAATGTGGTTTTTATATATCAGAAATATATACAATAGCCTGTAAAGCAGTCGACACATCGTTACCACGTATACTATTAATTTGCCTAGGATTCTTCTTCCATGCATGATGCATATATAATCAAAGTGTGTAGATTCTGAATTCCACCAACTTATATAACAATGGTTCAATCTTTCTGACTAGTAAAGGCACCTTAGTGCAAAATAATATAAAAATCTAATGAGGTACCTCGGCCAGGCTATAGAGTGCGGGGGGCTTTCTTTATGATATTACACACAACACAAAGCACAATAATCATGCAAAAAACTCTTTATGGATTCGTACAAGACAGGTTAATGAAATGTTCCCACAAAAATATCGATATGATTAGAGACAAAAGACAATGCACACTTGAGGGGATGATGATTCTATGCCATGTAAACCACTGAATAAACAAGAGCACGAGGCCTTCATCCTTCTTAATTAAATTAAGCCTTGGAAACAAAAAATAAATAAAGCATAATATATGTATAGAGAAGATTGCCAGTGGTGGGTCCATTTTTGGGGCCGACAACTTTAATTCTTGGCGTTTAATAATTGGTTAATTCAGATATTAAAAGGTCGAATTAGAAGGCATATGTCTAGTATTTGTGCATTTGTTAGTAATCTTGCACTCTAAACATATGTGCGCATCTTGGAATATATCAACAATCAAACTGGATGCCGAGCAGTATCCTGCACACACAGATTTATAGAGAGGAGAATGAAACAACTATAGGCAAAATAGGAATAGGAATTATTGCTGGGCTTCACTCTTCAGTCAAACGTGCTAAGGATTCGTTCATGATTTTTCAAGAAAAGTGTCGAAAGTAAACGATTTATTTTAAAATTAAGTTCAAGAAATACATCACATACTTGGATAAAAAGATTAGTTCTAATTTGTACCGTAACCAGATAATTTAGTGCTGAAATCTAAGAATAATTATTGGAATATATTAGATTTGAGAAGATGTATTGAGATATCGAAATTATTTTGAGTGTGTGAGGAACAGATTTTAATCCTTTCCATCCAAACTCGAAATCTCAATCCATCAAGAGTGAAAGCAGTTCTTTTAGCAACATCTTCAATTTATACATAAATGTTTTCTTTTTTTTTTTTACAGAAATTGATAATTTGATTGAACAAGCATCTCTAATTGTCTATACTATTCAGCATACTGAAGTGATGTCGAGATACAATCACATAAGCTGCTCCTAATATGTCGTTTCTATTAATATAATAAGGGAATGCGAGGAAAGCATGAACGCATAGAATTCTATAACGTCTAAATCAACAGCAAATCAAATTAAAATTTGTTCATTTTTATCACTCTTTCACATCACCATTGATTCCCCGAGTCAAAAGCAAAATTTAGATAAAAAAGAAGATGAAAAATGAAGCTAATCAATGAAGAAGGCGCCATGATTTCCCAAATGAACTGCAACATGCTCACACCTATAGGTCCTTTTTAATTTTTAATTTTTAGGGGGTTTAATAGATTAGAAAAATAAAGGGTTTTTTCAATGGGTTGTGGACTTAGATTAGAGAGAAACAAAAGCTGTAGTGTCTCCTATGTTGCGGAGGAAACAAACGGCAGAGACAGCTATGATGATGAATAAACAAATAAAGAAAGGCCTAATGCTAAAAAAACCCCAACCTTTAATCCAATTTTCAATTGCACTTAAACGTTTTAATTTCATCAATTCTACCCCAATTTGAAAATATAGTGTCAATTGTACCTGAGGTCAAAATTGAATTTGGAAAAAATGGTTTTTAAACTAACTTGACATACACATAAGCAAAATTTAAACACATCAGATTGGACCAATTAAGAAAATATTTTGCAGCCAACTATGGTTGAGTTATGAGTTTAGAGTTAAATCACAACTAACAACATTTGGAATTCATCTTCAAAGTCCATCTCTTGTTTTCTCTTTTGCAACAATCTCTCACTCTTAGCTAAGAATCACACACTATTATAGAACAAAATCGCATGCAAAGCAAAGAAAACTCTCTTTATTAGTAATCATCACCTCAAATGCGAAGCTCTCTCTCTCTCTCTTTCAGTTGTTGTTCATCGCAAAAGTTGTGTTCTGTTTTTTGAGAAATTAGGTATTTGATATTGGAAATTAGTTATTGCGAATAGAAAATTAGATTAGTTTAGTTTGTTTAGTAAATGAGTTGTTTTATAAAGATTTATATTCTATTGCTGATTATAGGGGTTACACATAAAATTTGATTGGTTGTTCAATTAATCAATGGCATCTGGGATTGACAAGTCAAAGGCTTTAATTAATTCAGGTGGTGATTGAAGAGTTATTTGTAAACATGATCTTCCAGTGCATTGTTACACATCATGGAGCAGAAAAAATCATGGGAGGAGATTTTTAAGTGCTCATTATGGAAGGGTAATATTGTTACATTTATTTTATTAATTAATTTTTGAGATGAAATTACAATTAAATGGTATGATAATTTTGTAGCATCTTTCATGTAGGAGAATGATTGTAGATTCTTTAAATGGTATGATGATGAGTATAGTGAGAGACTAATGGAGGTTTTTGGGATTTTGTATGACAAGAAGGAGAGACTAGAGAACATAGTTTCAATGAAGGAAGTGGCAAAGGCAAATTTGCATTGGTAGATTGAAGAATTTAAGGAGAAGTTGGCAAAGAAAAAGAAAAAAGTGTCGATATTAAAGATTGAACTAGGAAAGTTGCAATATGAGAATCAAAGATTGCTATGGCAGATTTCCAAGCACCAAAAGCAAGCAAAATTTCAACAGAAGATTATATATATTGCTTTTGTTGTTGTGGTATTGTTTGTTTGTGTATTTGGTAGGAATATGACTAGTAAATCAGGTTTGTTAGAGTTGTCTTTTGTGCAATTGTAAGCTTAAAGACCTTATGTTTAATTATAAAAGATCTTGTGTCCAATTGAGCTTCAATTGTAACTTGTGTTATGATAATCATTATCTATGAATGAAGGATATTACTTTTGAATCATGAATGAACTCTATTGTTAATGCCTACTTAAGGATCTTATCTATGAATATATAATCATGAATGAAATGTGAAGGATCTTATCAATGAATGAACTTTGAAGGATCTTATCTATGAATCATGAATGAACTTAGGTCATGAATTCAAACTAACTGAAGGAATGAATGCCTGATGCAGAATGCAGGCTTTCTTCTGCAAACCATTTTAAATCTGATAGTTGTAAAGATGTAATATTCAAAAGGTTCATAAACACTAATATGATTTTGCAAATCTATAATGAATGAGTGCTTTTGCGAACTTGTAAATCACACCATTCACATTTAACAAATAAAATTTTGCAAACCTATCACATTCACCGTTCATAAACTCGTAAATCATATTCAACATGCAAGCCTATAAATCACATTCTCCATTCACGTTCATCATGCAAACCTATGACATTTGCAAACTTTTAAACATGCCAAAATAATATCAAAATATCTATTTCATAACTATAAACTTGATTGACATCGCTTTTCCAAAAGTAACAACTTTTATACAAAAAAAGAAGATGATCAACGACCGTTGATATAAGGATGGTAAACCTATGGTATTATCACTTGTAATTGGTTAATCTATATTGATATACCAATAAAAATAAAAAAAAATATATGTAAAGGCATCAAAAAGTTACCATACACTTATGCTCCTCACATAATAACATCTTTCTAAAATACCTAAACCCAAAAAATTAACTTCTAAAGTAATTAATTTGTCTTCTTATTCTTGATCTTGCTTCTGGTTGCTTGTTGCAGTCTTCCACCTTGAGGTGCAGTAACTTGATTTGATGTGGACATGCATAATTGAGGCTATTATAGCTACTTGAGAAGCACTACTAACAAACTAAGCTCCTTTGTCACAAGGCATCTAAAACCATTACATTTAGGCTATTTAGTTTCATATTATGCAAATGTTGCTAACAACAAGGAGGTGATTTTTACCCTTACATAAATGTTTCCTGTCTCTATGAAAATCTTACCTCCATAACCTTGCTTGTTTTTATCAGTTATAAAAAACACAATCAAACCAACCTTAAAGACAATCAAACTAACATAATGCATTGAAATTATCAACAATAATAAAATTACCACATGGCATATCAAATAACCTTTTTTAATTCTCTATGATATTGCTTTACTGTTATCACAAATTATATTACTGCATCAGCAAACCTTCTAGCTCACTCCCACTAGCCATAACAGATCCTGTTACCGTAGGCTCTGGATTGCTTATTGATTTTTCTTTTGGCTTTCTATCACGCTGGCATCTTCTTAAGCCTTTTTTTGTCTCCTTCTTTTCTTCTACATAATAAACAAATATATTAACATTTTAATAAGCATTAACCATAAACAAATTAAATATTAAGATGAAAAAGCTTAGGCATTAATACAACTATTTGGTGCTTTTTAGGACTAGTTTTCTTGTTATGGCAATAACTCAAGCAATGTTGACAACACATCAACATACCATTCCTTCTCATCACATTTGGATTAGAATCCTTAGGATCTTTTTTAGGAGCCTTTTTCATGTTTCTTTTAGGTCTACTAGACATTTTTTTTTAAAGGTGGAGCTTAAATGGTGTCCCCTTGCACTTAAAGCCACATCTTAAAGTCATTTATTGGTTCTAAAGATTTTTCATAACTTAGTAACTACTTTTCTTTCTTGTATGAATGGTCCACATAGTCATCCAGCTCAAGCTTCATGAAGTATAAGCAAATAATTGCATGATTGCATGGGATTCCACTTATATCCCATGCCCTATAAAAATAAGTTTTGTGCCCTAGTAAGACCATATAGCCATCTTCCCCAAAAGAAACTTGCATTCTCTGCAACCTCAAAGACATTCAAAATAACATAATGCATTGAAATTATCCACAATAATAAAATTACCATATGGCATATCAAATAACCTTTTTTAATTATGTATGATGTTGCTTTGCTGACATCACAGATTCTGTTGCTATATCACCAAACCTTCCAACCTCACTCTTACTAGCCATAGCAGATCCTGTTACCATAGGTTCTAGATTGCTTCTTGATTTTCCTCTTGGCTTTCTATCCCACTTGCATTTTCTTGAGTCTTTTTTAGTCTCTTTCTTTTCTTCTACATAATAAATAAATAATAAAGAAATATATTTACATCCTAATAAGCATTAACCATAAACAAATTAAATATTAAGATGACAAACCTTAGGCATTGATACAATTGGTTGGTCCTTTTTAGGACAAGTTCTTTTGTTATGACCATAACTCAAGCAATGTTGACAATGTATCAACACACCATGCCTTCTCATCACATTTGGATTAGAAACCTTAAAATCTTCTTTAGGAGCCTTTTTCCTGTTTCTTTTAGGTCTACCATACATTTTTTAAAAAGGTGGAGCCTGAAGGGGTCCCCTTACACTTGAGGCCACATTTTAAAGCCATTTAATGATTCTAAAGATTTTTCATAACTTAGCAAGTACCTTTCTTTCTTGTATGAATGGTCCACATAATCATCCAGCTAAAGCTTCATGAAGTATTTGCAAGCAATTGCATGATTACATGAGATTCCACTTATATCTCATACCCTACAAGAACAAGTTTTATGCCCTAGTGAGACCACATAGCCATCTTTCCCCACAAGAAACTTGGAATTTATTCCCAACTGCAGGCTTCACAATGCACATGTTGCTAAACATCTTTTCTTGTTGTAACTTCTTTCTAATTCTTAGACAAATTTCATCCTCACTATTCTTCATAAACACTTTCTTTTTGTACATCCTCTCCACCAAAGATGTACGTCTCTCCTTTAACATTGAGATGACATCTTTCACATAAGCAGAGCAAATGAATACATTGAATGTTTATGCCATGTTACTTATGATGACATCACATTTTGAAAATTCACTAATGAATATGTAGAATTTAAGAGCTCTTTGCTTGAAATCTTTATATGCAAGCGTAAAAATAATCTTCATTTCATCAATAAACTTGTTGAAATTTGCCTCATTTGTTGCATATGAAACTTTCCAAAAAAGTTTCTTTAACTGTTGGCTTGGATGAGTTTTTTTCTAGTTGTCATATACATGCCTTGCACAATTTTTGTGCTCAGCCATAAACTCTAGCTCCCCCATAGCTTTCTGTAAACCCTACAAAAATGAATACATTATATATATAAGTTAACATCATAATTAAGTAAGAAAGAAATATATTTACCTTATGTTGGTCACTAATTAGTATCAGTCCAAGTCCAGTATCAATAGGCATATCACTAAACAAGTATTCTAAGAACCACATCCATGTTGCTTCATTCTCACCTTCCACCACAACCCATAAGATTGGAAACATTAGGTTGTTTTCATCTCTAGCCATAACCACTAATAAGGCATCACTTAGCCATGTTTTAAGAAAGCATTCATCAAGGAAAATACATGGCCTACACCCATCCAAATATCCCTCTTTAAGCCTAATGAAGTCTACATAAAATCTTCTGAACATAGGACTAGTTGGATGATCTTTCAAAAAGAATTCAAATGTCCCACTCAGATCAGTTGTCTTTAATTCAACCTTGTATGACTCAATTTAACATAATGATTACTTAAAGATCCTGCCAAGATGTTTTGAGCTCTTCTCCTAACTTTATAACAAACTGATTTGCATATTATTAGTGTGTACTTAGATTCCATATCAAATGTCATATCAACCACACCATATGAGGGATTTCTTCTAAATCTATCCAAAAACTCCTTAGCTAACCACTCAGTTATTGCTTGCCTATTACTTAAAACCCTAACACATTTGTGCTCATTATGAATATTCCTAACCATAAAAGTACTCTCATTTTATTTCTTAGCCACACACAACCTCCAAGGACATTTTTTATTACATATGGATAACATCCTTATCATCTCACTCTTTTTCCATATGAAATTCAAGCCATTACAGATGGCATACCTCTGTACATCTTCTTTAAATTGATCACCATTATCAAACTTCATGGCCAAGACAAACTTAATTTCTTTATAGTCACAGCTGGGATCATACACTATTTGATTTACTCTTTTTCTCATAATAATCTTGTCATCTGCATCACTTTTATCTGGAGTCAGTACTTCTTTGTCACTATCTTTATGATCACTGACAAAATCTTCTTTGTCATTCTCATTATCATCTAATCCTATATCATTGTTTGGATTAATTGTTGAACCCACATTATCAACCCTTATATTAGTAACCACTTCAGTATCATCTAAACCTAGCCCCTCCCAATTATCCACAATAGCAGTCCTAAAAGTCTTTTTTTTTTTTTTTTGCAACTAGAAGTCTCATCATTGCCTTCATCTATAAAGCTGCATTCACTCTCCCATTCATTATCTAAATTTTTTTCTCTCCACCACTACTTTCTCGCCCTTCATCTTCATTTGATGTCTCCTATTAGGATGGTGGAATAAGCATTGATTCTTCACCAAGCATGATTTCTTCAACTGTTATTTCTTCCATAAATGCTCCATTATTATATTCATTCAAGTCATCCTTTTGCAATAGAACAACTTCATCCATATTAACCATATTAAATCCTTCATTATAAGTTTGACTTACATTCTCTACAAGCTTAGTTTCAATATAAATCTTTAGAAATCTATAGTAAGTGCCTTTTTCAAATATTTGTTTCACCTCTTCATTAATTTTCACAAGTGTCAAAGATTCTCATTTATGCTCCCTCACATTATAGTAGCCTACATTCATAACCTGCCCTAATCCTAAATTTTTCACCTTATCACACACATCCTTCCAAGTCATGTTATCACATTCTTTCCAATAACCTTCTAAACACCTCCCTCCTATGTATTTCACCATCTTTCCTTGTGTCATCATACCTTCAACCCAAATTTCCACAGGGCAACTGCAAAAGAAATATGTTTTCAATGTTAACAATGGCATCATTGTCACGTAATTAAGAAAGTTACATGCAATGTTAATTTAATTAATTAATTAATCACATAATCTTTCAATTTAATAATCAAATAAAAATATCACACACTATTTTAATTTCAATTCACAATTTCCAGCCCTTGATAATATAATAATCTAATCTCTCAATTAAATAATCATGAAATCTCTAATTTAATACTATTCAAATCCATCACACTCTCTTTACTTTATATACAGAAAAACATTATGCCAAATAAACAAAGTGGGACATACCCCTTTTTCCTCTTCCCTCCACTTTGTGTCGTGAGTTAGCCCTACAACTATTTCGTGAATGGTGTTAGAGTGACCAAAGGAGTTGTGTTTAATGGCGTTAATAGTAAGGAGATTTGTCATTGACAAAATTAAGATGAAATGAGAGTTGTCATGAACAGAGTTAATGTGAAATGGGAGCTGCAGTGAATGACATTATATTGACAGGAGGACTGTTGAATCAGATTTCTAGAAGATGATGTTCATCTTTAAGTTTAGTTAGATCACACAATGATCTTTAGCACATCAGCACGTAAAATTCGCGTTTAGGTTAGTTGGTTAACAATTTGATTTACACCATAGTTAAATCTAGTGTTAATTATTTAGTTGGGTCCCAGCTAATGTGTTTAAATTTTGCTTATGTGTATGACAGGTCAGTTTAAAAATCATTTTTCCCAAATTCAATTTTGACCTCAGGTACAATTGACACTATATTTCCAAATTGGGGTAGAATTGATGAAATTAAAACTTTAGGTGTAATTGAAAATTAGATTAAAGGTTGGGGTTTTTTTAGTCATTAGGCCATAAAGAAATCGAGAGATTTTAACCAGGAAAAATTGAGAGATTTTGATAAAGAAAAACAATGACAGACCCATTGTCTTATTTAGAGAGTGAGAATTTTTATCTACATTATCTTACAACTACTAAAAAATATTAAGCTAAAAGTAAGAATATAAAAAGTAATAGAATATGAATACAAACAACAGTAGAATAATTAAAGAAAAAAGTAATAATCTAATATATATATATATATATATATATATATATATATATAGAGAGAGAGAGAGAGAGAGAGAGAGAGAGAGAGAGAGAGAGCTAACATTGGAGACTAGCCACTCCTTTGAAGTTGTGGAGTAGTAGGGCATTTATGTTGAATACAAATATGCAGTTTAATAGTTTTTTATTTACAATAAGTGCAGGTATCGCACCACATGATACCTACACTTATATTTAGGGTTTTGGCTTTTATAATGATACACTTATATTTAGGGCTTCGACTGCTATAGTGATAAGTGTAAATTTTGTTTAAATGTATAAAAAAATGAATAAATTATGTGTTTGAAGTGAAAAAATTATGTTTCCGAATTTCATATATAAAATTAGTTGAAACAATGTACAAAAAGTGAACAAAAAAAATGAACAAATTTTATATCAAAAATGAAGAAATTTTGTATCCAAATTATAAGTTAAACATGGTTTAGTATAGTTTTTATTATCATTAAGGTCATGTTTAGCTCATTTCTAATTTTTTTTTTACAAATACATAAAGTGAACAAATAATGTATAATTTAATAAAAATATACAATTGAACATGAAAATGAATAAATTTTGTATCCAATGAAAAAAAAAGGGCCAAACATGGCTTTAAGTGCTACTGTAGGTATCACACTATGCGATACATATCGATGCTCTTTATTTATTGGATATGAAGGAATCAATCAAAATGAAGAGAGAGAGAGAGAGAGATGCACATGAAAAAGAGCATTGTATTTGCATGGCTTTTTTTAATTTAAAAATAATGATATAGCATCCATGTCATCCTTCATGCCTCTTTTAATGTTAGAATTACTTGTTCATTATATTATTTAAATTTTAAAAAGTTTTATATTATAATTTTTTATTTAAGGACTATCATGTTATTAAATTATAAACTAGAGGGCTATAGGTGAAATTAACCTCTATGAAAAGTAATGAGAAGAGTGACATTATTAGAGTTTGAGTGTCGAAGTTTTCATTTTATGTTAGAAAATTATGAATAGATATTAATTGTTATAACATTTAACCATTATTTTCCATCATTATAAGCAAATGAGTTGGATTGCAAGTGATGAATGCTATAATATATACATATTGTATTAAGATATTATAATTAATATATTTTTTAAATATTTAAATAATAATTTTATTAGTATGTGCAATTATTTATCATTTTAGAAGATTTTTATTTTGATAAAATTATCATAAATAAATAATAAATTATACAGATAATTTAAAATTTTACACAATGATAAGAATTCACTTTATTTATATATATTTCTTTTTAAAATCATTATGATTAAAAATAGTCATTGTATACACTGTCTTATTTTACCATTCAAAGCATTTAGAATCATTTAAAAAAGTGTATAGATCTCTTTATTTCCTAATTCTAGTAATCAATCATAGATTATGAGTGTGGCTCTATATTTTTAAAACTGGTGTGATACAAATCTCAATCAAAAAGTATATAATCTATGGTTAAAAATAATAATCATATGTATTGTCTTATTTTTTTCATTTTGAGCATTTAAAAATATTTATATAAGTGTTTAGAAACTCCCTGTAACAAAATTCTAACAACCAATACCATAATATCAAAATTCTTCCATATTTTTAAAACCAATATAGTATAAATTTCAATAAAAAAGTGTAAAGTCCATAGTTAAATAGTAACTGTAAATATTGTTTTGTTTTTTCATTTTGAGCATTTAGAAATATTTTTATAGGTGTCTATGGTCCCCTTGTGTCTTAATTTCAGCAATCAATTACAAATTATTGATGTAGCTTTATATTTTTAGAATGAATGCATTATGAATATTTATCGAAATACGTAGAGTATATGGCAAAAAATAGCAATCGTATATACTATATTGTTTTTTGCATTCTTAATAATTAAAAATATTTTTATAGGTATATCAGATTTTCCTATATCATATTTCTGACAATTAATTACAGATTATAAGTGTGACTCTATATTTTAAACTAATATTAAAACACATAGCTTATAGCTAAAAAAAGTGATATTATACACTATCTTATTTTTCATTTTGAAATTTAGAAATATTTATAAAGGTGTATGAGATTTCTCTGTATCTTTATTCTCAAAATCAATCATAGATTATGAATGTGCCTCTATATTTTCAAAACTAATGCGATACAACTTTCAATAAAAAAGTTTATAGGCTATGACTAAAATAATGATAGTATGTACTATTTTGTTTGTTTTCATTCTGAGCATTTAAAAATAATTTTTATAGGTATCTGAGATTCTCTTATATCCTAAATTTAGCATTCAATCATAAATTATAGGGGTGACTTTATATTTTTAAAATTAGTGTGAATAATGATGTAAAAGTGTATAATCTACAGCTAAAAATAGCAATCGCATATATTGTCTTATTTTTTGATACAAACATTTAAAAATATTTAGAAAGGTGTTTGGGATCCTCCTATATCTTAAATTAAAAAATCAATCACAAATTATTTGAGTGTCTCCATTTTTTTGAAACTAGAGCAATACAAATTTCTCTTGAAAAATGCATAATCTACGCTAAAAATATCGATCATATGCAATGTTTGTTTTCCTATTTTGAGTATTTATAAATATTTAGAAAAGTGTTAAAGATCCCCTTATGTCCTGATTCTAGCAATTATTCAAAGATTATGAGTGTAGTCCCATATTTTTAAAACTAATGTGATATAATTCATTTGAAAATGTACAATTTATAGTTAAAAATAACGATCGTATGCACAATTTTATTTTTTTTCTAAGTATTTATAAGTATTTATCTAGATTTTGAGACCTATAAAAATGTTTATAAATATTTAGAATGAAAAAAATAAGATAGCACATACAATCGCTATTTTTAGTCATAAACTATACACTTTTCGATTGAAATTCGTATTGCACTAGTTTAAAAACAGGTAGTCACTCTCATAATTTACGATTGATTTTTAGAATTAGGATGCAGTGGAATCTAGACATTTATTAAAATATTTCTAAATGTTCATAATGAAAAAAAAAAAAAAGATAGTGCACTTTTCTAAATGAATTTAAAAATATGAAGCTATGCTCAAAATCTTTTATTGATTGTCAGAAATAAGATATAAAGGAATTCTAGACACATTTCTAAATGTTCAAAATGAAAAACAAGATAATGCATATAATCACCATTTTATATATTATTCAATTAAAATTTATACCATACTAATTTTAAAATATGGAGCTACGTCTATAATATGTGATTAATTTTTAAAACTAAAATATAAAGGGATCTCATACACCTATATAAATATTTTTAAATGCCCAGAATGAAAAAATAGGATTGTGCACATGATTGCTATTTTTGGATATAAACTATTTCAATGGAAATTTGTACCTATTGATGTTAAAAATTTGAAGTCATGTTCATAATCTGTGATTGATTGTTATAATTAGAATATAAGAGAATCTCAAACATCTTTCAAAATATTTCTAAATGCTTCAAATGAAAAAAAAAAATATAGTGTATATGATAACTATTTTCAGTCATACACTTTACACTTTCCAAAAAAAAATTATAATGCACTAATTTTAAAAAAATGAAACCACATTTATAATCTATGATTATCAGAATTATGATATAAAGAGATCTAAACACCTATATAAACATTTTTTAATACTCATAATGAAAAAAATAAAATATTACATATGATTATTATTTTTGCCATAAATTATACTTTTCTATCTAAATTCTTATCACGTTAGTTTGATAAATATGAAGTCATACATATAATTTATGATTGATTGCTAAAATTATGATACAAAGGATCCTAGATATCTACAAAATATTTTTAAACACTCAAAATGAACAAATAAGACAATGCACACAATAATTATTTTTAGTCGCAAATTACATATTTTTCGATCAAAATTTATACTGCACTAGTTTTAAAAATATAGAGTCATGCCTATAATTAGTGATTAATTGCCAAATTATGATATAAAGAGATCCCAAAAGTCTATATAGATGTTTCTAAATGTTCAAAATGGAAAAACAAAATATTGGATACTATCAATATTTTTAATCATAGATTATACACTTTTTAACTGAAATTTGTATTGCTCCAGTCTTAAAAATATAGTCACACACATTATCTGTTATTAATTTTCTAATTTAAGATATAGAGAGACCTAGACACATTTCTAAATATTTCTAAATGCTTAGATTGAAAAAATAAGATAGTATACATAATTCTCTTTTTAGTCATGGACTATATAGTATACATGATTACTCTTTTTAGTCATAGACTATATGCTTTTACATCAACATTTACACCACACTAGTTTTAAAATATAAAATCACACTCATATTATGTGTTTGAATGCTAGAATTAGAATACCTCAAATATTTATAAAAATATTTCTAAATGTTGAGAATGAAAAAACAAAATAGTGACCAAAAAAATAAGAAGAGGCTTATACGTTGGTCATAAAACACAGAGCCAAGAAAAGAACAGTTCCAAATTGAAAACCTTTGTTCTTGTTTTCTTTGTGGCAGTAAAAGGTTACAGCTTGTGGAAAATGAAAAGTAAAATGAGTTAGGTTTCTATTAAACATAATTTCTATTAATAAAATAAAATATTTTTATTTTAAAAATAAATATGAAAGTGTAAAATTGAAAATAAAAGAAAAAAAATGTATATGTATAAAAATATACTTCTTTATCATTTTAGGTATTACATAGGTATTTTTTTAGAATAAAAAGGAAGATTAAAAAATAATAATAAAATGAAATAAAATTATTTTATTTTATTTTATTTTATTTGAATTTTTTTTTTTTAAAAGGAAGATAAACTTCTTTTAAAAGAATCGAAAGCCAAAATATCATAGAGAAAGGATGGAGGATTGCTATAAACAACAGATCAGACATGGAAGTGGCGGCTCTATTAAGAGTATGAGCTGATCAATTTGCTGATTTATTAACAAACACAACACTGCAACTTAAATTCTGACAAAGGATTTAAAATGTGTTAATAAATGTAAGTTAATTAAAAATTTTTTATTTTATCTTTTAATTTAATTTGAAAATTAAAAAAATAAACACTTAAAAATAAATTATGTAAACTTTTGAACGGGAAAAGGCCACCGTTAAGCTAACATCCATTGGTGAATTTTGTGGTTCTTTCACCATCTAGCTCCGACTGCAGAAAATATAGCAGAACTCTTTTTTTCGATTCCAGCTATTTCTTGCAAGGGAGGTGCTGAGCCCTTCTTTTCCTTTCTTTTCTTTTATTAACTGTGCAACACCCAAGAACCATCCAGCACCCGCAAGAAAATATCCAACCATGTCACTTCTTCCTCTTCAGCAGAGCTAAGACTCAACTGAGACGTGTTCTTAAGCTTTAGTGGCGAGGACACGCGCCTCACCATCATCAAGAACCTGTACGATGCCTTAACTGAGCACCACATCAGAGTGTTCCGAGACGTCGGAATGAGAGCCAGGGGAACTAGATAAGCCTGCTGTGCTCGACGCCATTGAAGACTCGGCCGCTTCAATCATCATGGTTTCACCTAAGTATGCCGATTCTCATTGGCATCTTGAGGATCTAACCAGGATATGTGGGCTGCGTAGGCTGATATTACCAGTGTTCTACTATGTGAACCCCTCCCATGTCAGGAAACACATTGATCCTTTTGAGGAAGATTTCAGGACCCATGTGGAGAGGTTTTGGGAGGAAAAGGTAGTGAAATGGAGATGATATTACCAGTGTTCTACTATGTGAACCCCTCCCATGTCAGGAAACAGATTGATCCTTTTGAGGAAGATTTCAGGACCCATGTGGAGAGGTTTGGGGAGGAAAAGGTAGTGAAATGAGTGTTCTACTATGTTAACCCCTCCCATGTCAGGAAACAGAATGGTCCTTTTGAGGAAGATTTCAAGACCCATGTGGAGAGGTTTGGGGAGGAGAAGGTAGTGAAATGGAGAACAGCAATGGAGAAAATTGGTGGGATTTCTGGTTTCGTTGGCAGATATTTATGGGTGTTATATTAGTCGTTTCCCTTGAGTCCTTGAGTTATGGGGTTAGGAAAGATTGCAGCTCTTTCGGGTTTTGCTTGCTTTTTGGGAGGGCTGTAGAGAGATTATTGAATTAAATAATGAATTACCCAGAATCTTTAAATTTGTTCTTTTGCTTTTTTCTTCAATAATTTGTTGAATTTGGTGGTTTATGTATGTTTAATTGTACTAGTGAGAGGATTTAAAATTGAAGGTTGAAATCCCCTTCTGGTTGTCGTCTTTATCTATCATGCCATCTTGAGGTTTTAAAATAAAATATGGAGATTTTTCTGTCTCTTTAACTTTTTCCATCTAAGCATTTATTTTATTCTCTGTTGATATCATCCTCCTCATCTGACTGGCCTATATGTATCTTATTCTTCTTATTTACAGCAAAGAGCAGCAGTTGATTCAACTATTAGTCAAAAAGATTTCGACAGAATGGAGGACAGTGGGTATAGCTACTTGTACAGTTGGGCTTGATTCTCGAGTAGAAGAACTAATGAAGTCTTTAAATGTTAAATCCAATGATGTTTATGTTCTAGGACTTCATGGAATGGGTGGCATTGGTAAGACAACTCTTGCTAAAGCCCTCTATAATGAACTCATCGATCACTTTGAATACCGCTGTTTCATTTCAAGTGTTAGAGAAATTGCTCAAGAAGAAGATGGTGGTTTGATTACTTCAGAAAAAATTTCTTTGTGATCTTTCACGCCAAAAGTTGTCCCCTGTGCGTGAGGTTGATGCTGGTTTGGCTGCAATCAAACAGATGCTCGCTGAGAAGAAGGTGCCAGTTGTTCTAGAAGATGTGGATGATTCAAGGCAATGTGATGTGCTAGTGGGAAAAAGAGATCGGTTTGGTGAAGGAAGTCAAATTATTATTACTACAAGAAATAAAGACATTTTAGTTGAACATATAGTTAGCAGATGTTATGAGGAGTTGTTGGAATCTGAAGCTTTACATCTTTTTAGTTATCATGCATTAAGAAGAGAAAAACCCAGAGACAATTACCTGACTCTTGCCAAGCAAATTGTGTCTCTTACAGGAAGGCTACCTTTAGCCATGGAAGTGTTTGGTTCTTCTTCGTTTCATAAAAGGACAATTAAGAAATGGGAAGATGAAAAGAAAAAGTTACAACAAATTCGGCCGCATAATCTTCAGGATGTGCTAAGAATAAGTTTTGGTGGGCTTGATGAAGAACAGAAGTGTGTGTTCCTTGATATTGCATGTTTGTTTGTTAAAATTGGAATAAAGAGAGAGGAAGCAATTGATATATTAAAGGGTTGTGGTTGTATGGCTAAGGAAGTGATCACAGTTCTAGTAGCAAAGTCTCTCATTAAGATTAATCATGGAGAGAATACTATGTGGATGCATGATCAAGTTAGAGACATGGGACGACAAATTGTTCAACTTGAAAGACTTGCAGATCCTGGTATGCCTAGTAGACCCTGGGATCACAATGAAATTATGACAGTACTGAGGCATAAGAAGGTGCAAATCATAAAAGAATAACTTGTGTCCTTATATCCTAATCAACTTGAAGGTGCCTCATAATGAATGATTTAGAAACAAAAGAAGTTTAACACGTTTTCCCCATTTTTTTTTTTTTTTCCCTCTTTTAACATGTTCCGACACCACCATGCATACTTTTATGTTTTTTCTGTCACATGATAAAAAATTTATAGAAAAGAGAAAAAAAACCACTACACTAAGTAGTAGTGCCCTAAGTGCTTTGTTGATAATATACTCGCCTTATAGCACGTTAACTGATTTCCTTCATTCATTGAATGAAGGTTAGTAAGTAAAATTTGGATTGAATGAAACAATCTACCAGGAAGGAGAATTGCCAATAGCATTCCGCACGTTCTTCAGCATTATAGAATTATCTCAACTGACATGTATAGAAAAAGAATATTGAACTTTTGTGCTTCCTTGCTGGTGCAAAAAGCCCTTAATATGCATGCGCCTGAACCTGCTTGTGTTTTTATATATTTTGAAGAGATGGTAATAACAAGTCCAATGCATTTTCAATCTTTAACTTTGGAGTACATTGCAGATTCTTAGTTCTTCTTTACACATTTAATTTTAGAATATTTTCTTGTATCTATGATTGAATACAGGGAACAAGCTATGTACAAGGAGTCACCCTTGACTTCAGGAAGAAGAGATACATAGAAGATCTAAGTGCTGATGCAATTTTACTTAATTACTTCCTCACAACACCAAATCTCACTTCGGCGCTTGCCTTCATGAAGGAAAAGTGCAAGAAATGCCTTTTGTGTCTTCCACATAGAGCGGAGAAAGAGGAAGGGGTGAAACTCCGCACTGAACTCTTTGAATCAATGGTTAACATGAGACTGCTTCAAATCAATCGTGCAAAAATGGAAGGGGAGATTAAATCTTTTCCTGCAGAGCTGAAGTAGCTGCGGTGGAAAGGATGCCCTTTGAAATACCTTCCTTCTGATTTTCACCCATCAAAACTTCTTGTTCTTGATCTCTCAGAGTGGAATGAAAAAAGTATGGGATTGGGGAAGCAGCAAGGTATGCTTTACCTGACTGGTGGTTCATCATAATGAAAGAAACAATATTTGCTAATTTCTGTTCGACATGGGCATTTCTTGAAGTATCAATTGTCATCTATTTTGTATTATCTTTATTTTGTGGCATTTAACTATAGAGTTTGTTCTCATTTTACTTTTTCTTTAAATCTCTTTCCAGGTAGTTGAGAACTTGATGGTTATAGATCTTCATGGTTGCATCAATCTAGTGGATCTTCCTGATTTATCTGGGTTCAAATCCTTGGAAAAGCAGAATCTTGAGCGTTGCATTCAACTGGCTAAGATTGACAAATCAATAGGGAATGTGACCACGTTACTTCACTTGAATCTTACAGAATGCTCGAACATTGTTGAATTCCCAAGTGATATCTCCAGTATGAAAAATCTGCAGACCCTCATTCTCTCTGACTGCGAAAAATTGAAAGAACTGCCAGACAACTTAGGCAACATGAACTCCTTAAAAGAGCTACTTGCTGATAGAACTGCTATATCAAAGCTGCCTGAATCCATTTATCTCCTTACAAAACTTGAGAAGTTTAGCCTGAATGGTTGCCAATTCATAAAAAAACTGCCTAAATGCTTAGGTAACCTGATTTCTCAGGAAGAGCTCTCCCTCAATCAATCAGCAATAGAAGAACTGCCTGATTCCGTTGGATCTTTGTCAAATCTTGAGAAACTAAGTTTGTTTTGGTGTAAGTCACTCACCAGAATTCCAGAGTCTATTGATACTCTCCAGTCATTGACCAAAGTTTTAGTTGGCAGTAGTGCAATCAAGGAGTTACCTGCTTCAATTGGTTCACTGTCTTATTTAAAAGTCCTATCAGCTGGAGGGTGTCATTCACTAAGTAAATGGCCCAATTCAATTGAAGGACTAGCTTCTATCGGCGAACTCGAGTTAGATAGGGCATCAATTACAGATCTGCCACATCAGATTGTTGATTTAAAAATGATTGAGAAGCTTTTGATGATCAAATGTATGTCTCTCAGGTATTTACCAGAAGCAATTGGGGGCATGTTGACTCTTACTTCTTTAAACTTGTCTGGTGCTAACATAATTGAGTTGCCTGAATCTGCTGGCATGTTGGAAAATCTTGTGAGGTTGAAACTGAATGAGTGTAAAGAGCTCCAGAAACTTCCAGCCTCAATCGGAAGCTTAAAGTCACTATGTAGTTTGCTAATGGAGAAAACTGCTGCAACAGAACTACCTGAAAGTTTTGGGAGGCTCTCCAGACTAATTACACTAAAAATGAGAAAGGAACCGCTCAAACATCTTGGTCAACATAAGAAGTTGACTGTGCTTCCAACGTCCTTCTCACATCTATCCTCCCTAGAAGAACTGGATGCCCATGCCTGGAGGATATCTGGTAAAATTTCTGATAGTTTTGAGAAATTGTCATTTTTAGAGATCTTGAAAATAGGACACGACAATTTTGCAGTCTCCCATCTAGCCTGAAGGGCCTGTCTCTTCTGAAAAAACTACCCATGCCTTGCTGTGAAGAACTTGTGTCTCTCCCTCCACTTCCCTCAAATTTAGAAGAATTGGATGTTGCCAATTGCAAATCATTAGAAAGCATTTCTGATGTTTCAAACTTGGAGAGCTTAGAGTTGCTAAACCTTGCAAATTGTGAGAAAGTGGTGGATATTCCAGGCCTTGAATGCCTGAAGTCCCTGAAAAGCTTATCTGCGAGTGGTTGTAGAGCATTTTCTAGAGCAGTAAGGACAAGATTGTCTAAGGTTCTCTCTCATTCTGTGTGGATGGATGGATGTGGCTGCATGGTTAAGATTATTGAAATAGTGTCTTTTCTTTATTATTGTGATTACAGGTTTGCCCGAGGAACACGTATAACCTAAGCATACCTGGAAGCAAGATTCCAGATTGGTTTTCTCAACAAGTAATCAGCTTTTCAGAGCACAACAACCGTGAGATCAAGCTGTGATTGTATGCGCCGTTATCTCTATCAATCATGGGATACCGGATGACTTGAGAGATGAACTCCCAGTAGTACCAGCCATTCAAGCAAGGATACTTAAATTAAACAAGCTGTATTAAACAAGACAATAGAAATGCGAGAAGTGCCAATGACTACTGAAGATGAAATCCACTTTTGTCGGTTTTCAGAGTGCTATCAGTTGGTTTCTGGGTGGAAAAGTGGGCATAAGCTTGAGATACGGGAACAAAATCATCCTCTAACTAGAGGGGTTAAGGTGAAGAAATATGGCATTTATCCTGTTTTATGAAAATGATGATGACTAGGATGAGATGAAGAATCATTGGATGAAAGCCAACGATCTGCACCAGAAAAATTGGTATAGTTTTTTAATTCAATGGAAGAAGATAGTCTTGCCTGCTGTAGTTGAAAGAAAAATGCAATATATATATATATATATATATATATATATATATTGTTAGAGAAAGCTCCACTAAGGGATCAATGGCTGAGGGCTGCCCAGAATGGTAGACATTTGTGATGAATATTTTGTTCCTTTAATTGCTACTCTTTTGGCTGATAATCGCCCAGTGGAATATTTTCAGTTTCGACCTCATTGGTAATAGGCGAAGAAATTTCATTGCAAAGCCACAGTCTGCTCTTGCCCATATCTAAGTGTTCTGATTGATCTTCTTTGAGCAATTCTTTGTTGGGCGATGGAACTTCTGGTTCCAAATTAAAAAAATTCTATGTTCACGCCTGTGAAATTGGCGGGGTTTTTACTGACCAACAGTCACCCAGTTAGTGTGGTCAGTTTTGGTCGATTATCGCTCAGAGTTCATAGTTGAACTTTGGTGGATTCGCCTATGGTGCTGAAACCAGTAATTGCTATAATTCTTCAATTTCTCTTGAGATTACAGAATTCTAAGATCAGTATTTACAATGACAAATTATATTATTGACTTTTGTCCATGTAACAAAGGTGCATGATGCGTGCAGAAAGAAAGCTTCTTACTTCTTTTTTTCTTGTTCTATTTTTTAAAATAATTTGTGTTGTTATATATTATAATTTTATATATTGTTTATAATTATATTAAATTATATTATTACAATTATATAATTTATATTATTATATTAATTAATTATATTATAATAATTATAATATAGTATTATATTATATTAAATTATATTATAAATTAATTTTCCTTTTTTATATAAACTATAGATTCATTATCAGTAAACTGTATATTTATTTTTTGTAAACTATAAGTTCATATTTTTTTTTTGTAAATTATAGATTCATTTTGGTATAAGTTGTAGATTTATTATTAGTAAATTCTATATTTATTTTTTGTAAATTTTAAATTTATTTAGTATAAACTGTAAATTTATTATAAGTAAATTGTAGGTTCATTTTTTATAAACTGTAGATTCATTTTTTATAGTTAAATATTTTAATATTTTCAATTTTTTATAATATTAAAATTGATAAATATTATAAATTTATAAACTAAATGTTAAATATATTATACTTAATCCTAAATTATTATATTTTTTTATTTTTAATTGAAGATTTTAAAACAACTATATTTTTATTACATTATTTTTTTATAATTTTATTTTATATTATGATATTATATATAACATAAAATAAATATTCATTAGGTTAAATAAATTATATATATCTAAATTGATTTTTGTAAAATAAAAATCTCATTTATTAGAAAAAATATAAAACAAGAAAACATTAAAAAAAAAGTGTACCAAAAGAAAGAAATATATGACAAAAAAAGGAAGAGACTTTTTTTTTAATAATATGTAAAAAAAGGAAGAGACATTATACGTATGATAGACCTTTAGTTTATATTATAATATGTATAGAGATTCATGATTTAACAATCCATCTTTTACACTTACCTTCTGTTTTTAGTTGGTTTGGCCTTTAGGCTTTTACTAATTTATAAATTGTGGGCCTAAGCTTGCCTTCAAGGGCTTTCTTGTACTTATTTGTTAGTATTAGGAGAATTTATGGTCAGGATTCTTGATTAGGATTGTATACAGATAAATTTAACTTCATTTATAAAGAGAACACATTTTTTGTTAATAACATATATGACATTTCAATTTTTTGCTTTTCTCCTCTTCTCTTATTTCTTTTTCTCTAGGTGTCTGTGCTTTGCCTATAGACTAATTCAAATTGATGGTTTTTCATCTACATATTCACTATTTGACTAGTAGCTCTTATATTTATATATCAAAATCCAGTTGATCTCATGTTAATTGGTTAGATTGACGACACTTGCTGCCCATGTGACATGTGTATTGATATGATATTGAAAATACCTACTATCATACCCTATTATTTTTTTTAACTTACTTTTAGAATTTATTTAGAGGTAATAGAAAATTATTGATTATTAATCTTTATTCAATTCAAATTACCAAATTTTGCCAATCTAAAAAGTTATTCATACCATTTATTTGTATATATACATATACACGCATATGTGTACTCAAATTGAATAAAGTTGATTTGTTAGTCCTAATTTTGAACCAGATCAATCCAAAAATCTTTTCAATTTGAATGGATATTTTTTTTTATCTCAATCCAATATCAATTTCTTTATTTTTTAAATATTTAATTTTAAATAATTTCTAATAATCAATCTAGAACTAAATTTAATAGCAATTGAAATTACTTTCAAGATTCAATGTTATGGAGTGTTTGAGAAATTGAGCTTTTTTTCAAGGTATAATTTAGTGAGTTGATTTAGATATAATAGTGAAGTGAGAATATATATATATATAAACACACACTTGAATGAAAAAAAAAAATTAAAACAACCAAATACCCTTAATTTAAAAGTTAGTTTAGGTATTTTATGCATTAGTCAAATTTTAAAAAGATTACAATAAAAAAATAAAACACAAAGTCGTAAAAGAGTTCACAATGTAAGTTAATTAATAAATTTATTTTTGAATATAAAAAGTTAAATAGAAGTTAATTAATAAATTTATTTTTGAATATGAGAAATTAATGAAGAATAAACTCAGTCATTATCTAAAATTCCGGCACTATCTAATCTCATGTTTACACTTAAAAATTACTATAAAAAAACTACATATGAAGTTAATAAAGAAAAAGATTAAATCAAGTAAAGATTTAGTATATCGAGTCATAAATTATGATACAAAGATTATATATAAAATAAATCTTAAAAATAATTTTTATAATTATTTATTTAATTGTATTTTGTAATAAAATTTTAATTTTTAATATTTTAAATAATATATTCAATAATAATATTATTAAAAGAAAAGAAAAATTCTCCATAATGAAATTTACTAATGTAATATCTAAAATGTACATAAAAAGAATCAGCTACGAGGGTGACCATAATTTTTCAGTAAGTTAAAGCCATGTGCATTATTTGTGCATCGTTCTTTTACTTGTTTATGGAAAAGTAACTATAAGCGTGGTTTCAATTTCAATTTGTTCACTAACAATGAAACAAATATATAATATAAAAATATAAAAATATGAAAGTCTACTCATTGTGTGAAGTCTTTGCACATAGATAACTACACATAGAGTATTATCTAGAAGGATTTTATTGTCTACAATAAAAGTAATGGTTATATATTTTTGTATGTAATTTATAGTGTATAATATTTTTATTTTGTATTAATATATTAAAATTCTAAAAATATTTCAAAAATGATAAAAATAAGGAATTCTCCCCCTATTGGAGGGGCGAGGTGAGACGAGAGATGCCCTCTCCCCCTCACTCAGTTGTCATCCCAAGATCAGTTGGTAAAATCATGAACTCTTGTCTTGATTTTATAATGTTATTTGGTTATTCTTTCGTTGTTGTTGAAGAATTTAGAATATTAAATTTTTTCTCAAAGAGAGTAATGTTGTGAACCTGAATTCTTTTAGAAAAAAGTTTAAAATTCAAAATTTTATTTTGGGGCTATAATTAGAGTCTTAAATTTTTACCTTTTAATCAATAAAATAAAATCATTTCTTTAAATAAAAATAATTTAGCTAATTTGAGTTTCACTTATAGACGTGTGTAACAGAATTCATAAAAAAAAAAAAAAAAAAATACAGACACATAATATAAACATAATTAAGGATTTTAAACAGTTCATCACTTGTGTGATAAAAACAAATATCATAATATATCAAAATATAAAGTAAATCTCAAGACTTGTCAACTTTATTTTTTCCTAAATCTTAAATACAACATTAATCCTAGCAACTCACATCCCTTTTTTTCTTTTTTTTTTTTAATCTCTCTCTCTCTTACGGTCAAGCTATCTAAGCAAATAGCCCTTCAGATCAATTTCTGAACACTTGGCTACCACTAAGATTCGAAAGCAACGTTATTGTCCAAAGCTATACTAAAGCAACGTTGTTGTCTAAAGCTATACTAATCTTTATTCTTCCTCTTATGTTAGGCTAAAAAAAAAGAAAAAAATGATGCGTATACGTAAGTCAAGAAAATAACAGTTGCAAATTGGAAAGAATTGTTCGTGAGCAGTAAAAAGGGTTCCTGCTCGTGCATGTAGAGAAATAATAGCACATCGTCTTATCATCTTAAGCCTATTGGTGAATCTTGTGGCGCTTTCACTGTCATGCAACCATCTGGCTCCACTACAGAGTATAGCACATGGAACTCTTCTTTTCCTTTCTTTTATTTTCTTGACTATGCAACGCACCATAACCATACAACACCCGCTAAAAAATGTCCAGCCATTTCACTTCTTCCTCTCCAGCAGCGCTAAGACTCTACTGGGACGTGTTCTTAAGCTTTCGCGGCGAGGACACGCGCCACACCATCATCCAGAACCTCTATGATGCCTTAACTGAGCACGGCATCAGAGTGTTCCGAGACGACGTCGGAATGAGCCAGGGAGATGAGATAGCGCCTACTTTGCTCGACGCCATTGAAGACTCGGCCGCTTCAATCATCATGGTTTCGCCTAAGTACGCCGATTCTCATTGGTGTCTCGAGGAGCTATCCAGGATATGTGAGCTGCGTCGGCTGATATTACCAGTGTTCTACTATGTGAACCCGTCTCATGTCAGGAGACAGAAGGGTCCTTTTGAGAAAGATTTCAGGACCCATGTGGAGAGGTTTGGCGAGGAGACGGTGGTGAAATGGAGAAAAGCTATGGACAAAATTGGTGGGATTTCTGGCTTCGTTTTTGACGGCAGGTATTATATGTTGTTTTATGGATGTTATGTTAGTTGTTGCTCCTGAGTCGTCGTGTTATGGGGATAGGAAGAGGGGTGTTGGCATCTTGAATTAAATAATGAGTTACCCAGAATCTTGTAGTTTGTTCTTTTGCCTATATGTTTAATGGCACTAGTGAGAGGATTTAAAACTGAAGGTAAAAATCCCCTTTTTTTTGTCCTCTTTAATCTTCGTCATGCCATCGGAGTTATTAAAATAAAATATGGCGATTTTTCTGTATCTCTTAACTTTTACTATCTGAACATTTCTTTTGTCTGTTGATATCATCCTCCTCATCTCACTGGCCTATATGTCTTATTCTTCTTATTTACAGCAAAGAACAGCAGTTGATTCAACTATTAGTCAAAAAGATTTTGACAGAATTGAGAAGGACAGTGGGTATATCTACTTACACAGTTGGACTTGATTCTCGAGTAGAAGAACTAATGAAGTCTTTAAATGTTAAATCTAAGGATGTTTATGTTCTGGGACTTCATGGAATGGGTGGCATTGGTAAGACAACTCTTGCTAAGGCCCTCTATAATGAACTCATCAATCACTTTAAACACCGCTGTTTCATTTCAAGTGTTAGAGAAATTGCTCAAGAAGAAGATGGTGGTTTGATATCACTTCAGAATAAATTTCTTTGTGATCTTTCATGCCAAAAGTTGTCCCCTGTGAGTGAGGTTGATGCTGGTTTGGCTGCAATCAAACAGATGCTAGCTGAGAAGAAGGTGCTAGTTGTTCTAGACGATGTGGATGATTCAAAGCAACGCGATGTGCTAGTAGGAAAAAGAGATTGGTTTGGTGAAGGAAGTCGAATTATTATTACTACAAGAAACAAAGACATTTTAGTTGAACATATAGTTAACATATGTTATGAGGTTAGGGAGTTATATGAGTCTGAAGCTTTACAACTTTTCAGTTATCATGCGTTGAGAAGAGAGAAACCCACAGACAATTACCTGGATCTTGCTAAGAAAATTGTCTCTCTTACAGGAAGGCTACCTTTAGCCCTGGAAGTGTTTGGTTCGTCTTTGTTCCATAAAAGGACAATTAAGCAATGGGAAGATGAAATGAAAAAGTTAAAACAGATTCGGCCACATAATCTTCAGGATGTGCTAAGAATAAGTTTTGATGGACTTGATGAAGAAGAGAAGTGCGTATTCCTTGATATTGCATGTTTGTTTGTTAAAATAGGGATGGAGAGAGAGGAAGCAGTTGACATATTGAAGGGCTGTGGCTTTAGGGCTGAGACAGCAATTACTGTCCTAACAGAAAGATCTCTCCTACGAATCAGAGAAGATGGTAGTTTGTGGATGCACGATCAAGTCAGAGACATGGGAAGACAAATTGTTCTACAGGAAGATCTTCAAGACAGTGGTATGCATAGTAGATTGTGGGATTACGAGGAAATCATAACAGTTCTGAAGCATAACAAGGTGAAAATCATAACAAAATAAACAATAGTATTATTTGCCAGTTTCTTATGTGTTGTACTCAGTTCTACCATTAGCTTTACAGAGTTCTGATATCTGATTGAAAACAGGGAACAAGATATGTGCAGGGGATCATCCTTGACTTTAGAAAGAAGAACTTTGTGGAGGATCAAAGTGCCGATGAATTTTTTTGTAATAACTTCTTAACTACACTAAATCGAATCTCTGCACTTGCATACCTGAAAGAAAATTGGGCACGTCTCCTGTGTTTTCCACAATGGACAAAGAAAGAACGCAAGGTGATACTTAATACTAAGTCCTTTGAATCAATGGCAAATCTAAGATTGCTTCAAATCAATAAAGTGAAATTAGAAGGCAAGTTCAAATTTTTCCCTTTGGAGCTCAAGTGGCTACAGTGGAAGGAATGTCCTTTAGAACATCTTCCTTCTGACTATTATCCTTCACAGCTTGCCGTTCTTGACCTCTCAGAGAGTGGAATTAGACGAGTATGGGGTCGGGGTGTCAGCAAGGTATGCTTTTTTAATGTCAAAGTCCTTGGGATTCTTTTTTTTTTTTTTTTTTGGCAAAGAGTCTAAAGAAAAATTCTTTTTGTGTTGCAGGTGGCTGAGAAGTTGATGGTTATGAATCTTCGTCACTGCTATAAGCTAGTGGCTTTTCCTGATCTATCTGGGTATGAATCTTTGGAAAAGATAGATCTTGAGCATTGCATTGGGCTAACAAAAATTCACAAGTCAGTGGGGAATCTGAGGACATTACTTCACTTGAACCTGAAAGAATGCTCAAGCCTTGTTGAATTTCCAAGTGAAGTGTCAGGGCTGATATGTCTTGAATATCTTATTTTCTCTGGCTGCTCAGAATTGAAAGAATTGCCAGAAGACATAGGCAGAATGAAGTCCCTGAAAGAACTTCTTGTTGACCAAACGGCTATACTAAAGCTGCCTGAATCTATCTACCGCCTTACAAGACTTGAGAAGCTTAGTCTGAATGGTTGCCAACTCATAAAACAGCTGCCAAAATGCTTAGGCAACTTGAGTTCTCTGAAAGAACTCTATCTTGATCAAACAACGTTGGAAGAACTGCCTGATTCTGTTGGTTCTTTGTCAAGCCTTGAGATACTTAGTTTGAGGTGGTGTACATTACTTACCAAAATTCCTGAATCTGTTGGCAATCTCCAGTCCTTGTCAGAAATTTTTGTTAATAGTAGTGGAATCAAAGAACTACCAAGTTCAATAGGTTCATTGTCTTACCTGAAGCAATTATCAGCTGGAGGATGTATTTCTCTAACGAAACTGCCTGATTCTATTCAAGGACTATCTTCTGTTAGTGAACTTCAGTTAGATGGGACCTCCATTACTGATCTGCCAGAGCAGATAGGCTCTTTGAAATTGATTGAGAAGCTTTACATGAGGAATTGCGCATCGATTAGAACATTGCCAGAAGCAGTTGGACGCATGTTGACTCTTACCACTTTAAATTTGTTGGGTGCTAATATTATTGAGTTGCCTGAATCCATTGGGCTGTTGGAAAATCTGATAATGTTGAATCTGAACGAGTGTAAAAGGCTGCAGAAACTTCCAGCTTCAATAGGAAACTTGAAGGCTTTGCACCATTTGCTGATGGAAAAAACTGCTATAACAGAACTACCCGAGAGTTTTGGGATGCTCTCCAGCTTAATGATACTGAAAATGAGAAAGAAACCACTCAAATCTCTGGGTGCCGCAGAAAAGTCGGTCATACTTCCAACTTCTTTTCCGAATCTCTCCTTTCTAGAAGAACTGGATGCTCGTGCTTGGAGAATATCTGGTAAGATTCCTGATGATTTTGAGAAGTTGTCAAAGCTAGAGATGTTGGACCTAGGCTACAACAATTTTTGCAGCCTGCCTTCTAGCTTGAGGGGCCTCTCTGTTCTCAAACAGCTCTATTTACCTCATTGTGAACATCTCAAGTCTCTCCCTCCATTGCCTTCAACTTTGGAGGAGTTGGAGGTTTCAAACTGTGTTGCATTGGAAAGTATATCAGACATTTCGAACTTGGAAAGCTTAAAGCTGCTGAACCTGGCGAATTGTGAGAAAGTGGTGGAGGTTCCAGGCATTGAATGCTTGAGGTCGTTGGTCAGATTATATGTGAGTGGTTGTAGGACATGTTCCTTATCAGTAAAGAGAAGACTATCAAAGGTTCTCTGTTCTTTCTGTTTTCTGTGTGTTTGTATTCAGAAAGTTGGGTTTCTGATATATAATCTTATTGCAGATTTGTTTGAGGAAAATGCGAAACTTGAGTATACCTGGAAGCAACATTCCAGATTGGTTTTCTCAACACACAGTTAGTTATACGAAACAGAACAACCGCGAAATCAAGGCAGTGATTATCTGTGCTGTTGTCTCCCTGGACTATCAGATACCAGATGAACTGAGAGACGAAATCCCAGCTCTACCAGCCATTAAAGTAAAGATGTCCATGATAAATAAACCTTTATCGGAGAACATACTGTACGTACTGGGAGTTCCAAGGACAGATGAAGACCAAATCCATATGTGCCGATATCCAGATTGTCATCCATTAGTTGCTAGGTTGAAAGATGGTTATAAGTTAGAGGTCACAACACCAAATCCCCCGATGATTAAAGGGGTTCAACTGAAGAAGTGTGGCATTCACCTGGTTTTTGAAGATGATGATGATTATGATGGGAATGAAGAAACATTAGATGAGAGCCAACAATCCCTATCTGCAAAACTAGC
>CATIWR010018880.1:0-30823 GCA_949677035.1 Omphalea diandra | reverse complement strand
TTTATTTGTGTTTGTGACTTTGTTTAAAATTAATATATATAACTATATATATATATATATATATATATATATATATATATATATATATATATATATATATATATATCCAAATGAGCTTAATCTTTTTTTTTACATAAGCTAGACACATATTGATGCAACAAAATGCAAACATAGGTCAAAACATAGCTTATAGAAAAAATGGTAAATTTTTGAATTTTGCCCTATTTCTATATGATTTTAGTCTGAGTAGGTCTCACATTCCTAACCATATCTCAAATTGTACAAATCCAATTACAAAACTTACTAGTAGACATATATATGAACATATATCATGTTTTATACATTAACAAATTTTGTCTATAGGGTCACTAAAATAAATGGTCTGTCTCAAGGTGAGCAGGTTTTCAACATGTTGAGAATCAGTCATGATGAAGGGACAATATCTCATCAACCTTGATAATTTGGTAAAAGTATTTTATAGGAATGTGTGTGAGACATAAATCTATAACTTTCATGCCTTACACATCACTAAATTCCAATTCTATGGCCATCAAATTCTTGGATAACATAATTAAGAGATTAAACAGGTTTCATCAGGTTCAGGGTTAGTCACAGTAAAAGAGGCATTTTCCACACAACAAATTATGCAAAGCTATTTTATAGGAATTTAGTGGGGATATATACCTACTAGTTTCATATTTTTCACTTTTTATAAATCAGCACATAAGATCATCAAAATATATGAAAATAGCCAGACTGAGGAGATGTTGACATGTTATGAACCAACCCTAATGAAAGAGCCATAGCTCTTCACAATTGCCCTATTAAGCAAAAATGATTTACATGAATTTAGATAAAGTATAAACCTATAAGTTTTGTGTTTTATAATTTCCATAATTCCCCTTTTAGGTTTATGAAATCGTGGGTGCAACAATATGCTCTACCAACAAAACTACGATAATCAGCTATTGTTTCTTTTGAGCTTCAACATCCATACATTAGTTTTACTTGCAATTATTCATAATTTTTCCTATTCATGCATGTTTAATATGTTGTGAGGGAGAAATTTCATGGTGGAAGAAGATAAAATCACTTACCTATTTTGCCAAAACTAGAAAAGCTTAGGGTTCCTTCCTAGGTAACTTACTTTTCCCCCTCTTCATCCTCTTCTTCTTCTTCCATCCTTCCTTCTTTTCTTCCTTAGCTCTCTCTTACTTTTGTGGCCCCTCACATTTTTACCTCTTTAATATGATCCTAAAGGAAGAGAAATTTAATTTATATATCTACTATAATAGGACAAAATCATGATGGCTCACTATCATTGGTTAAAAGCTTAATTTCCCTTTTTTAGTCCCTCTTTTTCACTCCTTCATCACTTCCATCCATCTCGTAATCCCATTATTCTCCTTATACTTTTACATAAGCTTTAAAACACCATATGAATAATGATTAATAAGCACATATGCATAATTTTTTCCACCTAAACTACCATCTAACTTGTCTAACTAAGTCCAAGTGAATGAATTGAAAAGGCCTAGTGGTACTTACAACATTTATGGATTTGAAAGTGGATTGATGTTGCTTTCCCATTTGTCAACGTCCATACATCTTGTCTTTGATATACTTGAGCTTTGGAAGACTATATACTAGTTCCCCTTTAGAAACATTTTGGAAAAGCTCTAACCTTTCATGTCTAAATCTTCTATGCCAAAGCCCAAATTAATTGCTAATAGAGACAAGACACTTGAAAGATTAGTTAGCTAAATTGTATAAGTCAATAATATAGGCATTTCTTTGCTTTTCACCCTTAAAGACTATATTGTCATACACTAAGGTAATGATAAGGCATTCTTTAGAATTAAAGGAAACTTTATTACCTGTGTCATATAATTGACTTACATTTAACAAATTATGCATTAAACCATCAACAACAAACACATTATCAATAAGGGGGCAACTCTTCTTACTAATACATCTAATGCTAATCACCTTTCCCTTGGCATTATTTTTAAATGTGACGTTTCCACCTTACTTCTCTTTGATGGATGTGAACAACTTCTTATCAGTCATATGCTTTGAACATCTACTATCAACTGTAAATTTATTTTCATCACTTAAACAGTTAATGCATTCTTACAAGAAAAACCAAATCATCTTTGTTTAGTTACCTAAGATACTTAGGTACTAAGGGGTTATGTTAGACTAAGGTGGTTAACCCTAAGTCTTATACCTCTTTTGATCTTGACAAAGGGGATCGATTAATTTTAATGTTTTAAATTAAGTGTTATTTTGCAATTTTTAGTTATTCTTTGCATTGGAAGTTGGATGGAGTTAAAAAAATCTCCAAAGTAAACTAGTGCCTCCTAATTCGCGATCGCAACTTGATAAATTGCGACCGCTAACTAGACCAAGACAGGTTGACAAAATGGATAGACATATTCGCAGGTCACTTCTCTGTCGTGACCAATTCAAAGAAAGGAAAGCCAAAGTCACAGATGAATTCATAGTGTAAGTCATGCCTCAATCACAATCGTTAATTTCAAAGTAACTCAAGAGGGAATCAAGTCCACAACCACAGCTTGACAAGTGTCCTAGGTAATCGTTGGAAGATAAAAAATGCGATGCGAACTTGTTGATAGCGACCGCAAACCCAAAATAAGAAGATGAACACTTTTGGCAGACAAATTCATGTCCTCAGTCGCGGCCTGTATAAGAACAATCATGATCGCTACTTTTGAGAGTAGGTGAAAGGCCATGACTATATTTTCCTAGTAAATTAATGAGAAGTTGCCACGTGGACTAGCCATTAGATACAAACAGGGTTTTTTGCATGGAATTTGGTTTTTGCGAACGCTAATGAGTAGTAGCGACCATAAATTTATACTGTCAAGCATTTAATGCAAAAATCTATCTAGCACACTTTGAAGATTTTGTACCAATTTTATTGCAATGCCTCTTTGGTGGGTAGAGGTTATAAATACCTCACCGAATAGATGTAAATGCAAGAGAATCGATAACTTTGTAACCAAACTCTTGCAATTTTGCTACTCAAACTTTTCTATTCTTTAAGTCATTATTGGTTGTGAGCATAAACACCAATTGTAATAGGTTGTAGTGTGAGCCTATCAAAACATTAAGAGAGATTGTTATGTGAGTCTGTAAAAACACAAGAGTATATGTTATTGTGTGAGCCTCAAAACATAAGAGTATAGGTTGTTATGTGAGCCTTCAAAACACAAGTGTAAAAGTTTAGTGTAAGCTTGAAAACACCTTTGAAAGATAGTGGAACACCCAATTTCTATTAATTGAAGAGTGGAGGTAGGGTCGTTTATACCCAAACCACTATAAATCTTGTGTTTTTCTTCTACTCATTTCTCTTCTCCCTTTCCTGTCTTAATTTTTATACACCAATTCAACCCCCCTTCTTGGTGCCTAGGGCCAACAAGTGGTATCAAAGCCAAACTTCACAATCAAACCTTTATTGGGTGAACAAAGATCATGGCATGAGAGGGAATCCACTCAAAACTCAAGCCTCACTTTGCTGGAACAGACTATACTCATTGGAAGTATAGGATGGAGATCTATCTTGACATAGATATGGTGGACCTTTGGGATATGGTCATTAAGGAATGTAAACTACCCACCAGAGTTATGGATAGTAATAAAGAATTAATCTCAAAGGAAGAATGGGTTAGAGCTCACCGGAGATCAAATGGCAAAAACAAGAAAGTAATGGTCATTCTTCTAAGCTCTCTCTCTCTAGATAAGAGATTGGAAGAGTGTAACATTGTCAAACTGCACATGCCATTTGAAAGACACTTGAGAACTATTATGAAGGCACAACTCTAGTTAAATCAAGCTGTTTGGAGATGTATATCATCGAATGGGAACTTTTCATGATGAAGGATAATGAGAGCATCACAGAAATGACAAATAGGCTCTTGTCCATTGTCACCAACATAAAGAAATTTGGAAGAGCTCTCACTATATATGAGGTAAACACAAAAATCCTTAAAACTCTTCCTCTATATAAATTTGGTGTTAGAGTTTGTAGCATACAAGAATCCAATCCGAAGATTGGAATGGTTCCAACCTAAATGTTGATAGGCAAACTCTTAACTCATGAGTTGGAATTATAAAAGGATGAACAAATGAAAAAGCTAAGAGGCCTAGAAGACAAACAAGAAAAGGAAAGAAGAACTCTAGCTCTTAAGTCTTCAACAAAGGAGAAAGAGGTAGAAATCACCTCTAGTGATAAAGAAAGTGACAAGGAAGAAGAGGAGCTAGCAATGCTCTCTAGGAGGACAAAGGAGTTGATCAAGAGAAGAAAAGAAAGAAAAGGCTTCAAGAAGACAACTCCTAATCCAAGAGAGAAATCCAATGATATCACTTGTTATGAATGTGGCAAGCAAGGCCACATCAAGTATGAGTGTCCCAAATTAAAGAAGAAGAAGAGATGGGATAAGGAGAAGAAGAAGAAGAGTTTTTCAGCCACTTGGGATGAAAGCTCAAGTGAAGAAGAGGAAGAAAGAGAGGTTGCCAACATTTGTTTCATTGCATAAGAAGATTTTACAAATGAGGTAAGTACTTCTTCCCATTCTCATTCTGATTTCAAATTTAATGAGATAGATGAAGAGCTTCTAGAGGCTCTAACCATGAGGTGTGACAAGTATAAGTCACAAAACTTATAAGAAAAGGTGTTCAAAATTAGAAGATGAATATAAGACTCTTAGTGATCTTCTAAATGAGTTGAGGACTTTTAATGAAGAACTCAAAAACTCAGTAGAAAAACTTTCCACATCATCTTCTTCAATGGCTTTATTAAGAAAGGAGAATGACACTCTTAAAGAAGAAGTCATTGAGCTTAGAAGCCTTAGACACATTGTTTGTGTCACAAAGACCACCACTATTTAGACATGTTTTAGGCTTCACTGGAGCCTCCTCATCATCTCATACTATATTTTTTAGGTCTTCAGAACCTCAAATATCTAGCATTGAGGTAATTGGGAAGAAAAGTGCTCCTAGCACTAAGCCTCCTGAGCCTAAGGGCAAAGGGAAGGCTCCCTAAAGCTCAAGACCTAAGACTCAAAGAGCTAACCATGCCTACATCTACAACAAAAAACATGGTCATTCTTATAAAAAAATTTTCTACTTCTACTCATCATACATGTTCATGCATGCATTCACAAGACTAAGGTATGAGAAGGTCTCATACTCATACTAAATTTGTGCATAGGAGAAAGACTCCTAAGTCTAAACTCTAATGCCATTATTGCATGAGATTTGGACATATTAATATTCATTGCTATATTAGGAAGGCTCACCTCAAATTAGAGGACCCTTCATCTTTTAACCCCTAAGGACATAAGTATGCTTAGGTACCTAAGAAAAGGTAACTTACTATTATTGTGTAGGGGAATGTGGCAACCACCAAATCAAGCAATTGGCATGTGGATAGTGGATGTTCCAAGCACATGACTAGAAATAGAAAGCTATTCACGACATTGAAAGAAAAAGAAGGTGGAGATGTCACATTTGGTAACAATGCCAAGGGTAAGGTAATTGGCATTGGAACCATTAATAAGAATGGATGTTCTTTAATTAATCTTTTAGTTAGTGGCTTACAATATAATTTGTTAAGTGTAAGTCAATTGTGTGACAAAGGTAACAAAGTCACCCTTGATCCTAGGGAATGTCGAGTCACCACATTAATGGATGATGAGATTATTTTCAAGGGTGAAAGGAAAAGCAATACCTACTCAATTGACTTAGACAATTTGGTTAACCAATCTTTTAAGTGTCTTATGTCTTTGAGCAATGAAGCTTGGTTGTGGCATAAAAGGCTTGGACATGTAAGCAAGGATCTTCTTCAAAGCTTATCCAAAGGAAAGTTAGTAGAAGGACTTCCCAAGCTAAACTTCTCCAAAGACAAGACATGTGGTCCATGCCAAATGGGGAAGCAACACCATGCCTCTCACAAAGCCAAAAATGTTATAAGTACATCTAACCCACTTCAACTTATCCATATGGACTTGATAGGACCTACTAAAAGTGCTACTTTAGGTGGAAAGCATTATGCACTAGTCCTTGTAGATGACTACTCTAGGTTCACTTGGGTATCTTTTCTAGCTCACAAGAATGATTCATTTGATGTTTTCAAAAGTTTTGCAAAAAGAGGTTCAAAATGAAAAAGGTTACTTCATATCTTCTATTAGAAGTGACCAAGGAAAGGAATTTCAAAATGAATCATTTGAAAATTATTGTTTGGAGAATGGAGTTTGTCATAATTTTTCAACTCCTAGAACACCAAAACAAAATGGTGTTTAGAGAGGAAAAATAGAACATTGGTGGAAATGGCTAGAACAATGCTCAATGAGTTTTCTCTACCAAATTACTTTTGGGCTGAAGTCATTAACACTGCATGTTATATTGCAAATAGAGTTTTTAAAAAACCCATTCTCAATAAAACTTTTTATGAGCTATGGAATCATAGAAAACTCAAGATAACATACCTTAGAGTGTTTGGATGTAAATTCTATATTTTGAACACCAAGGATAATCTTGGAAAATTTGATTCCAAGACAAATGAAGGAATCTTCTCAGGATATTCCACCACAAGTAAAGCACATAGAGTCTTTAACAAAGTTCAATGGTAGTTAAAGAATCTATGAATGTGTTTTTTTATGAGTCTAGTAAACTTGATCTTGAGAAAGGTATTTTTATTGATGATCTTTTAAGTGATCTTGAAAAGCTGGAATTGGATGATTCTCTAAGAAGAGTTGATAAAGATAAAGAATAAGGTGATTCATCAAGAGTAGATGAAGACCAACATCATCATCAACAAGTAAAGCCAAAACAAGATCTACCCAAAGATTGAAGATTCTCCAAGTAGCACCCCAATGACTTAAATCGTTGGTGATACTTCTAAGGGTGTAAGTACTAGATCTCAACTTAATCTTTTAGATAATAATCTTGCATTTGTTTCTCAACTTGAGCTAAAGTTAATTGATAAGGCTTTTGATGATGAGAGTTGGGTACTTTCTATGCAAGAAGAACTCAACCAATTTGAGAGAAACAAGCTATGGAAACTTATCCCTAGGCCTAAAGAACACCCAATTATAGGTTGTAAGTGGGTGTTTAGGAACAAGTGAGATGAGCAAGTTTCATTAATAGAAACAAAGCTAGATTGATTACTAAGGGATACAACCAAGAGAAAGGCATAGATTATGTTGAAACCTTTGCCCTCGTAGTAAGATTTGAGGCCGTTAGGATTCTTTTAGCATTTGCATGTCATATGAATTTCAAACTTTTTCGAATGGATGTGAAAAGTGCATTTTTGAATGGCATTATAGAGGAGGAAGTCTATGTTGAACAACCTCCTGGTTTTGAGTCACATTATTTTCCAAACCATGTTTTCAAATTTAACAAGGCCTTGTATGGATTGAAACAAGCTTCAAGAGCTTAGTATGAAAGGCTTAGTTCTTTTCTCTTGAAAAATGATTTTGAGAAAGGAAATGTGGACACCACACTTTTTATCAAAAAGCATAAGCATGATACATTAATTGTTCAAATCTTTATTGATGATATTATCTTTGGTGCTACTAATGAATCTCTTTGTGAGGATTTTACTAAGTGTATGACTAGGGAATTTGAAATGAGCATGATGGGAGAGCTTAAGTTCTTTCTCGGTCTATAAATCAAGCAATCTAAAGAAGGGATCTTCATCAACTAAGCCAAATACACAAAGGAGGTACTAAAGAAATTTGGCATGGATGGTTGCAAGGTAACTAAACTCCGATGAGTGGTACCCGCAAGCTAGATAAGGATGAAATGGGTAAGGTGGTAAATGAAAAGAGATATCGAGGTATGATCAAATCTCTACTTTATCTTACTGCTTTTAGGTCGGATATTATGTTTAGTGTTTGCATGTGTGTTAGGTTCCAATCCTCACATAGAGAATCTCATTTGAATGTTGTTAAAAGGATATTTAAGTATTTGCATGGCACTATACACTTATGGTGATGGTATCCTAAGGATTCTTCATTTATCCTTGTAGGGTATTCAAATGCAGATTATGCTGGTAACTTATTAGATAGAAAAAACACTTTCGAAACTTGCCAATTTATAGGTGAATGTCTAGTTTCTTGGTTTAGTAAAAAGCAAATATCGGTTGCCTTATCCACTATGGAAGTCGAGTATGTGGCGGCGGGTTGTTGTTGCACCCAAGTTCTTTGGATGAAACAACAATTAAAGGATTTTGGCAAAGTAGTTGATCACATTTCCATTAAATGTGATAACACAAGTGCTATTAATCTCTCTAAGAATCTCATCCAACACTTTAGGAGCAAGCACATAGATATTATATATCATTTTCTTGAAGATTATATGCAAAAAGGTGATGTTGTGTTGGAATTCATTGACACAAATCATCAACTTGGCGATATTTTCACTAAATCTCTAAATGAAGAAAAGTTGAACTTCAATAAAAGAGAATTGGGAATGCTTGATGGAAGCTCCCTAAAGTGAAAATTTTTTATCTTATGTGAAATATTGCCATGTGTATTAATATTTGTTGATTTATGATATTTGTGGGTGATAGAGTTAAATGGATCACAATGTTTTTTAAAATTCAACTATCTTTTATTAATGACTCATAATTCGTGGTCATTATTCCTTCTTCATAGTCGCGAATTACAAGTCAATTTCACCTTGCTGCCAAATGTCAATTTGTGGTCGTGAAATTTTCGCTCTACAGCGAATTTTAGCAAGTTTTTCTAAAATTTCGACCATTTATGTGCGTTCTCAAGGAAATTTGTCTGTTACTCATATTTTTCAGAATTCATTGTCACTACTCATGAATTCGTGGATGTGAATTAGAGTAACGCCTAGGAAATTAAGTGATTTGACTACCAACCATTTCCTCTCTTCATTTAATCAATTTCTAGCTATTTATGACCGTTTTCACACCTCTTCAAAGCCTATAAGTACCCCCCTTCAATAATACTCTCATCACTTCACTTCCAAACATCAACTCTCTCTCTCAAAATCTCTTTAAATCATCAAGCTTTCTCCCTCTTATTATGGCTCTAAAGAAGTTCTCCAAGGTAGACAAAGGGAAGGCAATGGCACAACCCTCTACACCTCCTGCCCTCCATCTCATGAAGGGAATAACCAAGGAAGAAAAGGATTGATTCAAGGCAAACTCTTTCAAGGTCATTCTCCCAAACAAGATACCATCAACCTTCATGCTGGAAACTTTGGGCATCAATGTTGAAATTAGAGCTTTTCTCTCTAACTTGGGCTGGAATGAGTTTATCTTTCGAGATGAACCCGGATACGAAGAGGTTGTGTAAGAATTCATGTGCACTGTGCAACTGAGCCGAAAATCTAATTCGAGAGCGGAACAATATGAGTTAGTGTTATGGGCCTTTGGCGACCCTTTTTACATTACCTTCCACCAATTATCTTCTCTTTTCAACTTGCAAGTCGGAGAACATATTCCTTTCATCATCTTCGCACTTGACATTATCTACTCTAAATTTTGGTCAGAGATTTCTATTGAAACTAAACATGATCCCCGCTCTTCTTTATCCAAACACATCAAATCCCTACCTCTTTGGATCCTTCATCGCATCATCACCTTCTCCGTAAATGTAAGGGGTGATGGTAACGAGAAGGTTTCTCAAAAAGACTTGGCATTTTTGTTTTCCCTTATAAAAAATAAACCAATCCAAATCGACTAATATCTTATGGATCATTTGATCCACATAAGTACGAAACCTAAAAGCCAATTTCTCTTGCCCTTCCACATTGCATCCATCTACCGTTTTGTTGGAGCACTTGATGGGGAGAAAGAGAAACTCCTCACTAAGAAGCATCTTCCATCTCAAAACTTCCTATACCTCACCTGTCTTATAAATGTCAATGCTATTCATCCAGACACATATGTTTATACACTTGGTGCAATAGGAGCAAAGAAGATGGAAATCTCCCAAGCTTTGAAGAGAAATCGGCTTCAAATTGAAGAAGGAACCATACAAGTCCCTCCTTCTTAACCAAAAGCCAAGACGAAGTTTTCTCTTGCCACCATTGATCAAAAGTCAGACATGCTAATGAGGATGATAAAAGAAGGTTCCTCTTCCTTTCACATCTTCATAGTGATATGGTGGATCTCCAAGAGAAACTAGGAGTTCCTCTTTGCCATCTTTCGGACTTCGCCAGATTTGAAGATACGTAAGATGAAGATGGCAATGAAGACGACGTTGAGGATGGGGATGAAGTCGAGGGAGTAATACAAGCACAAGAAGCACCATCTTTCGGAAATGATAATGATTCTCCACTCCTTTAGATTAGGAATCTTTTGTATTTGTTTTCATTTTCTTTATGCTTTTTGTTTAACAAATATTATGATCCCACAGTTATATAAATAAAAAGTTATTTTCTTGCAATACATTGTGTTATGTGTTTGATGCTTTTACCTTTATAAAAGTATTCTTCTTTTACTCCTTATGTATGCTTATAATTGTTTCTCATTTCCTTCCTACACTTTCTTTTTTATCTTGCCAAATAGGGAGAGATAATAAGTATTTTAGTTTAAAAGGGGAATATTAACTTGAAAATTATAGCATATGTTAAAGGGGAGCATCATACTTAGCTTTTTAGAAATTTCACTTTGATTTATTGAATGCCAAACTTAGAAGTTTCATCTTATGCATTCATTCATACCCTACTCTAACTTCACGTTTTTGTATTATTTTTCACTTAGGATCAATCTATGTTGTCAAAATCAAAAAAAGGGAGATTGTTGGACTTGGGTGGTTAACCCTAAGTCTTGGACCTCTTTTGATCTTGACAAAGGGGATTGATCAATTCTAATGTTTCAAATTAAGTGTTGTTTTGAAGTTTTTAGTTAGTCTTTGCATTGGAAGTTGGATGGAGTTAAAAAATCTCCAAAGTAAGCTAGTACCCCCTAATTCTCGATCGCGAACTAGACCAAGGTAGGTTGAGAAAATGGATAGACATATTCACAGGCCACTTCTCTGTCTTGACCAATTCAAAGAAAGAAAAGCCAAAGTCACAAACGAATTCGTAGTGTAATTCATGCCTCAATTGCGACGACAAATTTTGAAGTAACTTAAGAGGGAATCAAGTCCACAACCATAGATTGACAAGTGTCCCAGGTAACTGTTGGAAGACAAAAATCGCAATGGAAACTTATTGGTAGCGACCGCGAACCTAAAAGAAGAAGATGAACACTTTTGGCAAACAAATTCGCGTCCTCAATCGCGGCTTGTACAAGAACAATCACGACTGCTACTTTTGAGAGCAGGTGAACGGCAACGACTATATTTTTCTGGTGAACTAATAAGAAGCCGCCACATGGATTAGCCATTAGACATAAACGGAGTTTTTCGTATGGAATTTGGATTTTGCGATCGCTAATGAGTGTAGCGACTACAAATTTATACTGTCAAGCATTTAATGTGAAAATCTGTCTAGTACACTTTAAAGATTTTTTACCATTTTTATTGCAATGTCTCTTTGGTGGGTAGAGGCTATAAATACCTTACCAAACATATGTAAATGCAAGAGAATTCATAACTTTGTAACCAAACTCTTGCAATTTTGCCACTCAATCTTTTATATTCTTTAAGTCATTGTTGGGTGTGAGCATAAACAGTACTTGTAATAGGTTATAGTATAAGCCTATCAAAACACTAAGAGAGGTTGTTGTGTGAGCCTCAAAACACAAGAGTATAGGTTGTTGTGTGAGCCTTCAAAACACAAGTGTAAAAGTTTGGTGTAAGCTTGAAAACACATTTGAAAGATAGTGAAACACCCAATTTCTAATAATTAGGGAGTGGACGTAGGGTCATTTATACCCGAACCACTATAAATCTTATGTTTCTCTTCTACTCATTTCTCTTCTCCCTTTCCTGTCTTAATTTTTATACACTATTTCAACCCCCCCCCCCTTCTTGGTGCCTAGGGCTAACAGGTTAGGAGTTAAAGGATCCTCAAGTTTGAGATGAGCATTCCTAATATAACAAAACACATTAATATTACTAAATTTCATGTAATAATGACATTAGAGTATGGACTTGTTAGTCTTCCTCTTTTGAACCACTTTGGTGTAAGTAAGGGGTCTTTTCATACCATTCTCATGAGAATGCATATAAGAACGAGTATAATGAGGAATAAAAGGTGTGTTGTTTTTATGCATGCCTCTTATTATACATGCATTCATGATTACCTCTTAATGACCAATCTCTAGAGCTTTGAAGTGTCTTCCCTTTGCCTTTAGGCAAGGCATGTCTAGTGCTTAAAGAACTTTTCTTAACCACCTATATTCTAGAAGTTGGAGGTGTAGAAGCTTTGATGAAAGTAGGAGGAGAAGATATGGATGTAAAAGCTTTATCATAATTAAGGCCATGTCTCATTATAGTGACCTTTATGATACAATTAATGTATCCAAAGCCTTTTTCCCTTTATGAAATTTAAAAATGAAATTTCTTAACTTAATAAACTTGGATTTTAAAGAATCATTTTATTTTCTCAAGGAATCATAAGAGGAGGTTTCAAAAATTTATTCTAAGATTTCTTGTGTTCATCATTAGATGCTTTCAAGCAAGAAATAAGTTCATTTAAACTTTTAAAATACTCTTCAAGAACATTTTTTTTCTTATAAAATTTCATCTTGGATAAATATTTGTCACATCTCCAAGCTATAGTTTCAATGAGCTCATCATCTTCATCCTCAAATCTATTTTCATCACAAGATTGAAAAGAAGAATTTACCTAATTAGAAAAGTCATCTTAAGCCATAAAGAAAAGGTTTGCCACTTCATTCTCTTCCTCTTCTTCACTTAAGTCATCATCCCAATTAGCCTTAAAGTTCTTTTTATTTTTCTTGTCCCACTTCTTCGTCTTTTTGAGCTTGGGACAAATGAATATGATGTGCCCTTTCTTGGCACATTCATAGTAAGTCACATCATTCTTCTCTTTATAATTAGATGTTACCTTTCTAAGGTTTTTGCTTTCTCTTTTCTTCTTTATCAACTCCTTAGATCTCCTTAATAGTATGGCAAGCTCTTTTCCTCTTTATCACTTTCATCTAAGTCACTAGTGCTTACCTTCACTTCTTTCTCTTTTATTATTGTTTTAAGAGAAAGTGCTTTCTTTTCTTCTTTTCTTCTCATTTTTTTAATGTTCATCCTTTTTTATTACCATTTCATGAGTGAAGAGCTTTCCAATGAGAACATAGATTGGCATTTTACTAATATCTTTATTAACTTCTTAAATACCAACAACTCTAGCACTAAACTTCTCCAAAGGAAAAGCTTTGAGGATCTTGAAGTTAACATCTTCTTTAAAAACATGTTTCTTAAATTTTTTCATGTTATTGATAGTGGTAAGGAGTCTATTTGTCATGTTAGTGATGCTTTTATTCGATTTCATTGTGAAAAGCTTATACTTTGTCACATACATGTGAATCTTCCTGAACTTGACTTATATAGTGCCTTCATGATAGTTCTCTAATGCTTTCAATATTCCATAGACACTTTGATAATGTTAAAATTCCACATACTTTTCTTTTAAAAGAGAGCTAAGGATGTTTGTCATTGCCCTTTTATTTCTTCCATTTACCTTTTTATAGGATTTAACCCATTTTTCTCTTGGGAGAGGCTTTTCAAACCCACCCACTAACTTGGTAGGTGACTTCCATTCTTTTACTATGCCATCCTAAACATCAACAAAGTCACTATCAGGGTGGACCTCCATCTTATATTTCTAATGAGCATTGTCAGGTCCATTAAAGTAGGGTTTGAGGTGAGAGTGGATCCCTTCATTAGCTATGATCTTTACTCAAGAAATTAAGGCTAGCTTTTAAGATTCAGTTCTGATACCACTTGTTGGTCCTTGTGTGCACCAAAAAGGAAGGGGGGTTAAATTGGTAAAAAATTTAAACTTTAGAAGGAACAAATATAATTAAAATTTTTTTTAAAAAAAAGGTAAAGGAGAAATCAAGACATAAGATTTATAATAGTTCAAATATTATTCAACCTTACGTCCATTACCCAATTATCTAATTGGGTGTTTCACTAACTCACCAAGTGTTTTAAAAGCTCACACTTAAACTTAGTGTTTTGGCTCACACTTAACTCTAATGACACTTTATGTTTAAAGCTAACACGCAATCTTACAAGAGTTTTACACTTACAGGGCTCACTTTGAAACCTAAATCCCAAGTATTTAAGGTTAACACTTAACTTTTTACAACCAATCGATAGCTCTTAACAAATAAGTATAACTAATAAAGAGAGGCTTGAAATTAAATTTATAAGAGTTTGGACACACTAAATGGTTATTCTCTTACTATAAGGCCATTTAATGGAGTATTTATAGTTTTTAACCACTAAGTAGTCATTATTAATGAAACTATCTCAAAATCTCCAAATTATGGTAGGAAATCCTACACTTAACATTTATTAAAAGAATTTTTATGCTGAGATGCCTTAATCGCGATCGCGATTTTTATGTTTAACATTTTTTTTTCACAATCAAGAACTTCAATTAAGTCTAGCGGCTAGTAACATATAACATTTGATTATTGGTTTTCTTAGAAGTAGCTATTGTAATGCTCCACTTGATTCAAAATCCCGTTTGTGATCTAAGAATCATAGTTGTGATACTTGGTTACACTGGATTAGTGGAACATAAACCTCATCATAAAGTAGCCTAGGCATTTTTATTTAGTATTAAAGGTTGGTTGTGGTCATGCCTTCTTTCTTATAGAAACAATAAACGTCTAGGACACCTAACACACATGGCATACTTCAGCTGGTTTTCCAAGTGACCATTGAAGCTCTTTTGTTTAAAGTTTAAAGGTTTTCATCACTGCTTGAATATGAATCTGACTGTAAAAAAAATTAGAGTTTTGGGTTCCATGTTTAAGCTTGATAGTGATCATGACTTGGTATATAACAATCGCGACTAAGTTTTTAATTGCAATCTTTTTGTCCTATGTGTTTTTTACAGGCCAATTTTCATGACTTAGAGTTTTCACATGCTTTTGACTTCTTATCTCATTCTAATCTTAGTTTCTATAAGAAATAACACTTAGTACAAATGTTAGTACATTTCAATCTATGTTATCAAGATCAAAAATATAGTTTGACCAACTTAATCTAATAGAAAAAAAGAAATTACAAAAAAGAAGGTTAGAAATCTCTAAGGAAAACATAGCAAAATTAAGGAATATTAAGAATATTCATCAAATTTGAGGTAAAGTATTAAAGAGAACTATTAAAGTAGAAGAAGGTTAAGACACACAAGCATTACAAAAGATGTCAAAAGGATAGGATTCATTACAACATCAGAATATATGAATGAACTCACCCTAAATACTTGTAAGAAGAACCTATAAAGGGCAACTATATTCCAACATCTGTCAGAAGGCTGCTAAAGGAAAAATTAAACCTTAATACCTACTTAAAATGCTATTGAAAAAGATTATTTAACCTTGGTACTTCCTAGAGGGCTACCAAAAAGCTTAATACTTGCTAGAGGGCGACTATGGAGACAACCTATCCTAGTACCTATTTGAGGGCTGCTAGAAAAAAGTATTTGACTTGATACTTGTTATAGGCTCTAAGAAACTCAATACTTGGTCGAGGACTGGCAAGGAGACAACCTATCATAATACCTACTCAAAGGCTGCTAGAAAAGACTACTTAACCTTGGTACTTGCTAGAGGGTTGTCAGGAAGTTTAGTACTTATTATAGGGTTGTTTGGAATCTTAGTAGTTACCAATAGAGTTGCTTAGAAATTATATCTTTTGCATCCTTTTTTGGCATTTACACTCATGTTATTATTGAGCCTTGTACAATGACCATTTTTTAAATGTCATTTTCTAAGTCCCATAAATTAGGGGGCATACTGTGAGCAGTAGATTTTGGGTCTTAAAGATGTAAGCCCAATGATGAGAAACTACATAAATTCTTCCTTAAAGAGTAGGGGAAATAATGCCTAAGGAAATGACAAAAGCTTAGGAGAAACCTTGAATCAAACACATCTTTCACTCAACAAAACCTTGAGAGCTTTTAGGAAAGCAAAATAGATGTCTACAAAATAACTTAATTGGTTGTACAACTAACTAAAAAGGGTTATACAAACAATTAAAGGGTTGTACAAACAACCACTTTGAGCCTAACATTAAAAAGCTTCTAAAATAAAGAGCCACTAAGCCTTAGAAGGTTGCACAACCAATCTAATGTCTATACAAATAACCTTAGGGTTTTACAAACAACTACCATACCTTAATCTCTAAAAGTTTCCTCATTCTTATCTATAAAGTCAGAGAAGAGGTGAGGTAAGGTAAAGTTTGAGTCATTAGGCTCAGTTACACCCATCTTGCTCTATAAATGCGCCTTCTATTAAAGGGAGAGGGAAGGCTCATGGTACCCTAACAAAACTCTATTGAAATTATGCCTCAACCACAAGGAAACCCTGCCCAAATATAAATCACAAATACCCATACACTCACCCAAAGGATGCAAGGTAATCTAAGTTTTTTTGTATTTAGAGCAAGATATCAAAACTAAATTGCTTCTGATGGTAAAAGATAACTTTTAAGGCATTAAAAGACTCTTACCCCTATCCCCTTTCCCTTCATTTTCTTTTTTTTTTTTTTCCTCTTTGAATTTCTAATTAGGGCAAGACTAGTGGGTTGTATAAATAGACTATGGTATGTACAAACCATTATGTGGTATTTATAACACTCTAATACTACCCATGGTATTGTTCATAGTAGTTTACTTTATGTTTACTTCTTATGATTTCCTTGTTCTCCTATACTTTTATAAACCTTTTATAATATGAATAAGGTAGGTTATAATGACCTATAACTATCGCTTCTCATTCTTAGGGCTATAGCCACCAAAATGCATGTTTTAGCTTATATAAGTTGTCTTCTTTATGCCTTTTTGCTTTGTTCTTTTTGTTTTATATGTCAGTTTATAGGTAAGCACGAAAGAGGGAGGCTTGTAACCCCTATAACCCCTGGATTCACTATTGTCTGTGGGTGATTATAGTGTTTACTTATTTTTTTTCCAATTTCCATGCACACTTATAAGAGCCTAAACTATCATTTTCATCGCTTTCTTGGCTCCCCCATTCCCTTTAAATGATTTGGTTTTAAATCCATGATAAATGAGAAAGGATATGCATTTAAATGATCCATTTTCACTTCATTTTTATATGTTATCCCTTTGGATAGTTTTGTTCTCTTTGGTGTTTTGGTAGTTCCTTCATTCTTCCTAGCATGCTAGCATCAACCATTACTCGTAGTGCCTCTTACTTTGCCCTTAACATGCCTAATACTTTTTAAAGAACAAAAGGAAAGATCGTAGGATCCCATGACCCTATACTATGGCCTTCATTTTGGGGTTTAGTTTCCATTTGCATATTCATCATGTTATACCTTCTCCATTGATGTTATTACATCCTATTATCATGTGTTATGTTTTTTTTTTTTACATGATTAATGATGAATATGGACAGTAGCATAGGAGCCTTAATTGATCCCTAGCATTGTGAATGAAATAAAGGATTATGGACTGAATGCACTAAGACCATGAGTTATAAGGGTAAGAAAGTACGTTTCCCTTCTAGTTACTTACTTTTAGTAGTTTTAAGGGCTTGTTTTCTTCATATTCATTCATGTTTTAAGAACTAATCTTTAAAAGGTTACAGGGGTCAATCAATGCATAATTTATGTTTATTTAAGTTAATTACATGTCGATCCTCATTTAACCTTACTTGTGTTCCCACTCTCTCTAGTGATTGTTTGTAAATATTTAGGCATTGTGAATGGTCCGTAAAGCATTAGATGAATGTTTTAGGGGTGCCTAATATGGACTAATTAATCAATAAGGCTAAAATTATAATTATGAAACAAAGAAACTCGAAAGTCAAATCCTAAAATTCAAAATGATTCGGGGTACCTAATCTTTTTTCCATATTGCACCCTAAAATTTTGTCCCAATGAAAGTCAAGTGGCAACTTTAGTCAAATTTAAGGGTGGTACCAACCCTATATTGGCCCCTTATTCGCCACTTGTTTTCAAATTAGGCTTCAAACCATCAAGAGGCCTCTCACAGATCCATTAGTGATCCACATGCATACCATTTAAAAGGAGTTTTACAAATTATATGACATTCATCCTCTCAACCCCTCTAATGGTAGATAAAATATTAGGAGTGGCAAACAAGATTTCATTTTGTTTGAGTACAACTATGAAAATCGAGGTGCTTATATAGGCATAGGCTTAATTTAAGTTAGACCTCTTTAATTCTTTAAACATTTGTAGTTGATTGATTCTCTTTTCCTCTCTTTGAAAATAGATTAATATTACCACTGTTTTATCCAAATGCTTCCTTTTAAGGCATCTTAGGATAATAAGAAAGCTTTAATTTTGTTTTGGATTTTATTTATGATGACAAAAAAGACAAAAGTTTTTATAGTTGATAAATGTCTTTTATATGTTTTGAAGAGTTTATTTTATCCAAGCATTATTAAAGCTCTTAGCTTTATCATCATTTAAAAAGAGACCAAATGTTAACTAGGTGACCTTAAGGTTGATAAAGAATTTACATTAAATCATCTATTTAATTGATAACAAAATCTTAAGAAGTTTTAACCTTTTTATCAAATGCTTTTGCTTATGGGTTCTATCTTGACGAAGGGGTATTGTTGTCTCTTAAAGGACATAACTTTAGAAGACATGTCATATGAGGAGTCAAAAATTTAAGCAACTAACCTTAAGAAGCTCCAATGACTTTGGAGGTATTAATCCCTTAGATGCTTTTAAAGATGGAAGCAAAGCACTTAAGAAGGAGATATACCTAATTTAGGGAGGTTTTAACCCTTAAGATGCTTTAGAAGACTAAGGCAAAACATCCAAGAAAAGGGAAAACCATGAACTACTAAAGAATGATGGAAAAAACTATGCATGAAGTGAATGGGTCAATGAATGGGCCCATACTTATAGTGATTAGCCTATGCAAATAAGGAATGCCTGTTCAAGAAAGATGAGAAGAGCTGAAAAAGAAATATAGTCCAAGTGGAATTGCCCGAGATGTCTGGTAAAGTTCTACATGAATGACCCCATCCACCATGAAGAAAAATGTATAATTCTAGACAAAATGGTGGAATGGCCCAACTTATTATATAATCGACTAAATGAATGACCTCATTCAATAAGAAGGAAATTAAAGAAATTCAAGCAAAAAAGTTGAATGTCATAGCAACTAGTGAATGACCTAAGGAAATAGCCAAAACAAGTTGGCAATGGTCAAGTGAACGACTTATGCAACAACATGAATGGCTTGTTTACTATGTAACAACTAGTTTTTTTTCTAAAAGCTACCATATTTGTCTCTTATGTATGTTGGCTAGTTTTTGAAAAGCTCTCCTATAAATAGACCATTATATGAACTTTTTGTAAACTTAAAGACTAAAGCAAAGCAATTACATTTGTTTGAGTTTTAACTAACTTGGAGTTAGTAAGTGTAGGATTTCTTATGCACTAAATTATATTTGCTACCTATTGTAAAGTCATTGACATTTACTATTGTTCAATCCCTTATTAAGCGAGAAAGGTTGGGATTATGCCTTCAATAATACCGAGGGATAGGTTTGCCTCTCTTCATTCTTATAAAAAAGAGCTGTAAGATTCATCCTTAGCCTATAAAAGGATAAATTATAGCTTATCCTATAAAAGATAGTGAAAGGCCTAAATGGATGCTTAGGGAGTGGATGTAAGTACAACTTGTCAAATCGCTAGAAATCCTTATGTTGAATTCACTCTTCCCCTTTCACTTTTTCAATTTTTAGAAGTAACAAATTCATCACCCTTTTTAAGTTACCATCCTCACCTAGTTTCATAATCCCAAACTTTTTCCAATTTAGCCTTGAATCTTTTTACCTTTAATATCTTCCTTTTAAGTTTTAGTGAGCTTTGATTAAGAAGATTGCCTAACGCCAATGATAAAAAATGTCCTTTTTAGGCCGGTGCTATGTCTACCTCCCATTCTTGGATAACATAAGCTTTCACTGAAGAATTTCATTTGGCCAAGATGTACTTATGATTAGAGTGATGTTGAATAAGATGATGCTTTTGTAGGCAAACCTCACCAAAGTAACCATACCTAGGGTTCTATGAAATGCAATCACCTGTTTCATTTGCTTGATGGTTGTACGCTCATTTCTTATTGTTTTGAGTGTGGTACTTCTTTTTCCTTCATACTGATATCTTATTGATTGGCCTTGCTAATTAGAATGTTGAATACCCATTAGAGTAAACTCAATATGGTAAGTTAGGCAAACCAATACAATTGTAAATTCCATTGGTCATCATGCTCCCTTCTTTAAGTTATTCCTTTATTATACTTTATTTAGTGATTGTTGGTCTTTTTCCTTCTACCTTCATCATGATTAGTTGAATCATAGTAACAATGGCCTTAGGAAAAGACTCAATATTAGCTAGGGGTGAGCAAAAATCGAATCAAACCAAACTAAATGGTTTGATTTGATTTGGTTTAATCTTTTAATAAAATTGGTTTGATTCGATTATAATGTTAAAAATTTTGGTTTTTTATTCAAATTTTTAGTTAAAAAACCAAAAAACTAAATTAATTGAAGTAATTAATAAATCAAACTAATTTGAATTGAACCAGATTTAAAATACATGTAATTTAATTGAAACAAACTGAACTAAACCAAACTTTTATAGTTTCAATTCAATTTATGGCACAAAAATTTCAGTTTAATCAGTTCGATTAATTCAATTTTTTCAAAAATTTCGATTTGGTTCGATTTTAAGTATAAAAAAATTCGATTCATTAAAATTTGGTAAAAACTGAACCGAACCGACCATTTTCTCACCCCATAATATTAGCTAAAGCCTTATTCTTATTATGGAATTCCAATCGCCCAATAACCTTTCCTTAATAGCCTTGTGACTAACATTCCTAAAATTCATGCAATTATTAGTTTAATGCCTATAGGTAGTATGACATTAGTAATCATTTCCTCTATGCTTTCAATAGGTAGAATAATATGGTTGTTAGAGAGCTTTGATTGGTCATTCTTAATAAGATAATCAAATATATTAGCGACCTTTATAAGATTAAAGGAATATTCCTTAGTCATTTCATTAGTTTTCACATTGTTTACATTATCATTCCTTTGGGGTGAAGGTTTTGTGAATGCTGGGAATTCTAGTACTAACTCAACCATTTTCACCTCTTCTACTTTTGAGATTCCATCATACTCCATCATAGCTATCACTACTAGAAATTAGGTAACTACTGATTGAATTTAGTGACAAAAAATATCCCATCACTAAATACTAATGGAATTACTATACAAGGAAGATAAAATTAATGTTAAAAATATATCGACAAATTGGTGGGAAAATTCGTTGCAATTTACTAACAAAAATATTTTATCAGTAACTTTTAGCGCTAACATTTGGTGGGAACCTATACCAACAAAATTACCGATGGAAAAAATGCAAAAAGTCAGGTAAGAACTTGGCATCAGTGTGTTAGTTGGTAATTTATCGATAAATATTTACTGACAGAATTATTAATCTGATGTGATAAAATTTGTCAGTAAATTATTTGCATATAACTCGTAGAACCCTTTCTTCTTCTTTGTCTCCTGCAGGACACATCTCTCTCTCTCTCTCTCTCTCTCTCTCTCTCTCTTACCCCCTAACAAACTCCCTAACATCCTTCGACTCAATTTCACCCGTCAATGCCATTATGTTATTGCTTATCATAAAGAGTAGGTCTTTTTCTCTCAATCTCAATCTTTCTATATCTCTCCTTTTCAATCTATTGATGTTTTATGGTATGCTAGACCTCAAATCAGGCTTTACAATTCCTAAATGGGGCTTTTTTTTTTTTTTTTTGTGAGAGAAAATATTTTTTTATTGAAAAATTGTATATTGTTGGTTAAGTTGTGAGATTGATTGAATTATTATGTTTTTGTGTGTAAAAAAATTACGTGATTGTGGAATTTTTGTTGAAAATTTTTTGTTGGTAAAGTTTTGTATTTGGTGGAAGTTTTGTTGGAAAATTCCTATGTTTAGTGTAATTTTTATTGGAGAAATTATTTTAATTTTTGTAATTTTATGAACTAGAAATTTTTTTTATTTTATGTTAATTATGTACTTAGAAATTTTTTATTAATTTTATATTGATTATGTAATTAGAAATTTTTTTTTGTTAAATTTTGTAATTGTTGATAATTATTTTAAATTTTGTTACTTTGTTAATTATGTTTGTGAAATTGAAGTTGGGAATTAGAGAATTATTATGTAATTTTTTGTTAAATTTTATAATTTTTATTTAATTTTGTTAATTTTGTAATGAGTTTTACAAAGAATTTTATAATGAATTATGTAGAGAATTTTATTAATTTTGCGAAGTTTGTAAATTTAGCATGAATTTAGAAAAAAAAAAATTAGAGCAAATATTGTGCATTTTTAATTTATTTTATATGTATTAAATTTTGTAAATTTAATGAAAATTTATTGTAAAATTTTTAAATTATATAATTTTGTGCAAATTTATTAAATTTTATAAATTTAATGTAAATTTATTGCAGATTTTAAAAATTTTGTAATATATTGTACAGTTATTGCAAATTTTATAAATTTAGTGTAAAATTAGTAAAATTTAGTGAATTTTTTTAATTTAGTGTAAATTTATTAAATTTAGTAATTTTAGTGTGAATTTTACAAAATTTTAAATTTAGTGTAAATTTAGTAAATCATCTAAACTTAGTGTAAATTTTATAAAATTTGTAATTTAGTGTAAATTTGTTAAAATTTGTAAATTTAGTGTAAAATTACTATAATTTTATTAAATTTACTATGTTTAGTGTAAATTTTGTGAATTTTGCAACTTAATGTAAACTTATTAAATTTTATAAATCTAGTGTAAATTTTGTAATTTAGAATAAATTTTCTAAATTTTTTAAATATAGTGTAAATTTTGTTAAATTTATAATTTAGTGTAAATTCATTGAAATGTGTAAATTCAATGTAAATTTAGCATAATTTATTAAATTTACTAAATTTAGTGTAAATTTTATGAATGTTGTAATTTAGTATAAATTTAGTGTAAATTTTGTAATTTAGTATAAATTTAGTAAATTTTTTAATTTTAGTGTAAATTTTGTAAAATTTGTAATTTACTGTAAATTTATTGAAAATTTTAAATTCAGCGTAACTTTATTAAATTTACTAATTTTAGTGTAAATTTTATGAATGTTGTAATTTAGTATAAATTTATTAAATTTTGTTAATTTAGTGTAAAATTTGTGAATTTTATAATTTGGTCTAAACTTATTAAATTTTCTCAATTTAGTGTCAATTTTGTAAAATTTACAATTTAGTGTAAATTTTATAAAAATTTGTAATTTAGTGTAAATTTATTAGATTTTATAAATTTAGTGTAACTTTACTAATTTTAGTGTAAATGTTATGAATGTTGTAATTTAGTGTAAATTAATTAAATTTTATAAACTGAGTAAAAATTTAGTATAAAATTTATGAATTTTGTAATTTTGAGTAAATTTATTAAATTTAGTTATTTTAGTCTTAATTTTTAAAATTTGTTAAATTAGGGAAAATGTATTAAACTTTATAAATTTAAGGTAAAATTTGTGAAATTTATATTTTATTGTAAATTTATTAAATTTAGAAATTTTAGTTTTAATTTTATTAATTTTAATTTTAAACTATTTAAAATAAAAATTTCTAAAAAAATAATGTATTAACTTAATTAAAATATGATTTTTATTTTTTATTCAATTTAATCTCTTTTTTTTTTTTTTGCTAAATTAAATTTATATGTACCTTTTTTTAACAAGCACTCTAATTGGGCAAACTCTAATTAAAATGATATTTACCTTCATATAAAAGAACATATAAATTTAGTTTTACAAAAATGAGATTAAATTAAATAAAAAATAAAGTATCATTTTAATTAAGTTAATGCATTATTTTTTACATATTTTTTAGAAATTTTATTTTAAATAATTTATTATTTAAAATATAAAAATTAATTTTTAAGGAGATAAAGAGAAATTGGTTGGTTTGGATGAAGATAAGGCAACCCAAGAGGGGATGAATTGGGTTATAAACAAAAATAAAAACAAACTTAACAGAAGCAATAAACACAAAAACAACACAGTTTTATAGTGATTCAATAATGTGTCTACTCTACTCCCAAGTTTTCACTAATCTTTTTATTCTTTTTGTAAGCTCAAGAACAACTTTTCCCTTTTCAGGCTCAACGACAACCTTGACAACTACTCTCTTTTAATAAGGAACAAGAGAGAAATCCTAACATTTGGTATTTTTCTAAGGTACAATTTCAACCTTTTAGCCACTAGCAAGAATATATCTAAACAGTACTATTGCCTCTCAATTAGGCAACAAATATATTTTTAGTGCTCAAGAAAACCTACTCTTAAAGAGTTACAAAGTAATCCTTACACTACCTAAATCAAAACAACACCAAAAGGTTTGCATAAATAACTTGCTAGATGTTTATAGTTGTTTGTAATTATTCTCAAAAGTTTCTAACAATTTTTTTTCTTCAAAAATGTTCTTTATATAGCCAAATGCCAATGTAACATACTCAACCCAATTTATATGCATTTTAATTATTTTATATTTGAATATATCCATCACATGACATAAGCATGATAATAAAACACTTATATTACTGCATTTAAGGCATTTGAATATGAATATGATGTTTACATAGTGGCATGGTAAATTATCGTATGTTGTATGGGTGTTATAGTATTTTAAAAAATGGTGTTTTGAAACTTATTAAAAGTATAAGGAGCATATGAGGATTGGTAGATGGATGGAGGTAATGAAAGAGTAAAGAAAATGGACTAAAAGAGAAAATTTCAACTTTTAACTAATCGGAACAAACCACCAATCTTTTGTCTTATTAAGATAATAATACAAATTGGAATTCTCTATCATTAAGGGTTGGTAAGAGAGGAGAAAATGGGAAAATACAATAGAAGAAAAATTCTGCAGTGAAATATGCTTACAATGAAAAAATTCAAAAATGGCTGACCACTAGAAAACATCTCGATCCTACAAATAGAGAAATTCAAAGATAGCTAGTATCATTTCAATGTTAGAGTGGGCTAACTGTGCATCAATCAATATGAGGTCAAGTTATAAGGCAAATGTATAATAAAATATTATTTTAAAATTGTTGTCCCTAGGCACCAAGAAGGGGGCTTGAATTGGTGTATAAAATTTCCAAAAACAAAGAAAAGGGAAGAATAAAAAGTAGAATGGAGACAACCGATTTATAGTGGTTCGGGTAAAATTGACCCTATGTCCACTCTCCAATTAACCAATTGGGTATTTTACTATCTCAAGGTGTTTTCAAGCTTACACCCAACTTGTACAACTTGTGTTTTGATGGCTCACACACAACCTTACAACAATGTGTTTTTAGGCTAACACACATCCTCACTCAAGTGTTTCACTAGGCTCACACTTAAACCTTTCTTAGAGTGTTTTAGTAGGCTAACACTACAACCTTACAACTTGGTGTTTAATGCTCACACCTAATAATTACAATTTCATAAAGAAAATGAAAGAAATGAGTAGCAAAGATTGAGAGCTTTAATCACTTGTAATAAATTCCTTAGCAACCTTATTAATGGTTGTTTGGTGGTGTATTTATATCCAAACTTCACCAAAGAGATGTTACAGATCATAGCTCATCAAATCTTTGAGACATGCTAGGCAAATTCTGCATTAAATGCTTGTGAAGATGAAATCGCAGTCTCGATTTCTAAATTTCATAAGGAAAATCTCGTTTGTGTCTAACGGCTAGTCCACGTGGTAGCTTCTGATTAGTTTACCGAAAAAAATATAGTCATTGCCTTTCACCTGTTCTCAAATGTAGCAGTCGCGATTTATCTTATACAAGACGCGACTATGAACGCAAATTCCTCTGCCAAAAGTGCTCATTTTCTTTTTTCGGGGTTCGCGGTCACTACCAATAAGTGCCCATCGCGATTTTTAACTTTCAACGGTTAGTTGGGACACTTGTCAAGCTGTGATGGTGAACTTGATCCTTATCTTGGAGTTTTTGAAAGTCGCAGTCACGACACAGACCGCAAATTCCACTATCACAAATAGGCTCCTTCTTTTACATGGGTCGCGGCCGAGAATGGCTTCGCGATTTTATCTGCTTGATTTTCAGCATGTCTTAACATGAGTCGCAGTTGCGAATCTTGGATTGCGGTCACGACTTACATGTTACTTTGGAGTTTATCCATCTCTTCTTTAGAGATTTATCTATTTCTACAAAATCAACACTTATTTGAAATATTAATGATGATCAATCTTCTTTGTCAAGATCAAAAGAGGTTCTAGACTTAGGATTAGTCATCCTAGTCCAACAATCTCTCCTTTTTTGATTTTGACAACGTAGATTGATCCAAAGTGAAAAATAAGTGTAGAAAAGTAAAATTGAATCATAGCTTAGCAAAGATTTCTAAGTGTGAAGTTAAGTTGTGTTAAGTTGCTCCTTCTTAGTTGCTCCCCCTCAACTTATGCACTCACTCCCCCTTAAATAGCTATCTCTCCTTTGGATAAGTTTTCACTCATATCTTATCTTATCTTATCTTATTTTTCCCCCTTTGGCAAGATCAAAATGGTTAGATAAGATGAAAGATAATTAAAGGAAAATTTAAGGTAGAAATGATTTGGGAGCATAAGTATGAGCAAGAAGCAAAAGCATATAAGGAACAAACATTAATCATAAAGATAAAGTAATTGCTTAACACAAAGACATGCATAAAAGAACAAACTTTTATAGATATACTAAATATGGGATCACATGTTTGATTACAAAAAGTAAACAAAGAAAAAACAAAGTACTAAGAGAACCCTAAAATCTAAAAAATTGGAGAATCACTTCCATATCCAAATGAGTCATCCTCATGCTCTTAGATGCCACATTCAGCCTCATCTCCGTCTTCCACACTTTTATCCCTATCTTGTGTATCGTCAAATTTCGTAAAGTTAGGGAGGTGGCAGGGAGGAATTCCAAGTTTTTCTTGAAAATCTACCATGTCGCTGTAGAGGTGGGAGAGGAATAAAGATCATCTCTGAATCATCCGCATAAGCTTATCAAGCTTGTTGTTGATGGTGGAGAGGGATACTTTTGCCTTTGGCTTTAGTGGAGGAGGAGCAGAAGAAGGAACCTCTTCAAGGTGGAGGCACTTCCTCTTAGATACGTGAGAGCTCTCCATTCACTGTGCACCATAAGTGCCAAGCAGATAGGCATAGGAGTCAGGATGTATTGCCTTGGCATTAACGAGGTAGGTGAGATCCAAAAAGTTCTGTGACGACAGATATTTTTTGGTGAGAAGTTTTTCCTTTTCCTCGTCTAGAATGCCCACAAAGCGATAGATAGCGGTGACATGCGATGGGAGCAAGAATTGACTCTTCGGGTTGGTGCTCATGTGAATTAATTTATCCACTAGATACCTACCAATCTGGATAGGCTTATTCTTTACAAGGTAGAAGAGGAACACAAGATCCTTATATGAGACTTTTTCATTCCCATCTCCCCTGGCGTTGATGGAGAATATGATTATTCGGTGGAGAATCTAGAAAGGCAAGGTCTTGATATGCTTTGCCAAAGAAGACCTTATGTTGTGTTTAGCCTTTATAAAGATCTCAGTCCAAAACTCTGAATAAATTACATTGAGAGTAGTAATGACAAAAGGAATGTGTTCACCAATTTGAAGAGTAAAGAGGCTGGACAATTGCTCAAAGGTGATGAATTAGGGATCACCAAAGGTGCGAAATGTCATACCGTATTGTCCCTCTAGAGACTCCATTTTACGACTTAATTGAACCGCACACATAAACTCTTGAACTATCTCCTCGTATCCGAGTTTCGCTCGAAAGATAAAGTCATTCCAGCCAAGGTTGGACAAGAATGCTTGGATTTTATTGGTGATTTTGAGGGACTCTAGCAGAAATGAAGATGGAATCTTATTAGGGAGGATGGAATCTTACAACTTGGTATTTAATGCTCACACCTAACAATTACAATTTTATAAAGAAAATGAAAGAAATGAGTAGCAAAGATTGAGAGCTTTAATCACTTGTAATAAATTCTTTAGCAACCTTATTCATGGCTGTTTGGTGGTGTATTTATACCCAAACTTCACCAAAGAGACATTGTAGATCATAGCTCATCAAATCTTTGAGACATGCTAGGCAGATTCTGCATTAAATGCTTGTCCAGATGAAATCGCAGTCGTGATTTCCAAATTTCATAAGGAAAATCTCATTTGTATCTAACGACTAGTCCACGTGACAGCTTCTGATTAGTTTACCAAAAAAAAATATAGTTGTTGCCATTCACCTGTTCTCAAATGTAGCAGTCGCGATTTATCTTGTACAGGACGCGACTATGAACGCAAATTCCTCTGCCAAAAGTGCTCATTTTCTTCTTTTGGGGTTCGCGGTCGCTACCAATAAGTGTCAATCGCGATTTTTGACTTTCAATGGTTACTTGGGACACTTGTCAAACTGCGATGGTGAACTTGATCCATATTTTAGAGTTTTTGAAAGTCGTGGTCGCGACTCTAGCGCGACACAGACCGTGAATTCCACTGTCACAATTAGGCTCCTTCTTTTGCATGGGTCGCAGCCGAGAATGGCTTCGTGATTTTGTCTACCTGATTTTCAGCATGTCTTAACATGAGTTGCGGTCGTGGATCCTGGATTGCTATTCGCGACTTACATGTTACTTTGGAGTTTAACAACTCCTTCCATCTCTTCTTGAGAGATTTATCTATTTATGCAAAATCAACACTTATTTGAAATATTAGTGATGATCAATCTTCTTTGTCAAGATCAAAAGAGGTTCTAAACTTAGGATTAGTCATCCTAGTCCGACAAAAATATATATGAATTTTATGACAAATTTATTTGTCATAAAAGAATTTCATTACTGTAAAAACATTTTATTATAATAAATATATTTGTCACCAATTCTATATACTATTGTGGCAAAATATAAATTGTCACATAAATTACATGATGGAAAATTTCTTCTCGTAAATTAGAGTTTTAGTGACGAAATAATAAATTAGGTGACAAATTTAAAACACAATATATAATGAAATTATTGTCATTAAATATAAAAAATTGTATGACAATTGAAAATATTGTCATTTAAAGTATATTTTTTTTAACTATATGACTAATTAGGTGACAAAGATGAAACATAATTTATGATAATAGTTAGGTCACAAAGATCAACATGACTATGACAATTATCAATTTTATCGCAAATGGTATGTAATCCATGATGAATAAAAATTTTATCACTTCATACATAATGTGATGGGGTTTTAATGACGATCCTTATCACGATAGATTTTTGTCTCAAAAACTTAATGATGACGAAAAAAGAATTAACAGTGACAAAATATTTCATCACAAAAAGTGTAATTTATTATAATTAAGAGTTTCATCACCTTTTGATTGATGTGATTTATATGAATGAATTAGGAAAATATTTTGTATAATTGACTAAATAATTCATTTTGCGAATTGAATGTTATATAGGGATATATAGACATGATTCATCTAATTTTATAGTTTTTTCACATAGATTAATGCACTTTTCAAGAACTCTATAAAGGGATCTAAGGATTACTTGATAGGAGTAGAATTAATATATATCTTACAAGGGAATATTAAGTAATTTTAGGAAAAATGTCAACGTATGGAAATAACAAATTATCTTGATTGAATTTAATAAATTAAAATCTATTGGAGTGGTTAGATGGACCAATAGTTTTAGCTCGTTAAATTTGATTGTTACAACTTTAATTGTTTATTGCATTCTTTTGTTTACTTTTAGTCTTTAAAGTTTCATAGTTTTTTTTTTTTGAATTTTCGTAGTTTAATTATTCTCTTAAATTCAACTGTCCAAATAATCATAGGTTGACTATAGTTTTAGTATTTATTTTATTAAATTCTTGTCGGAATAATATCTTTTTACTACTTGATAACTAGTGCACTTGTGAGGATCATTTATCATATATGAGATGGCATGCAAAGCATGAGCAGGAAGAGCATCTGATGGAACATTGTTTAGATTGCATTGAAATATTCAATCATATGAATTTGCAATTTGCATCTAAAATTTGCAAAGCTCATTTAGGATTATGCCTTGTTGGTTTTTAACCTTTTACGTAATCTAGACAACAATATTCATACTGGCCAATTATTATCACGTCTTATAATTTGTCTCCTTAGATGTGTATGAAGAAGGAACACATATTTATTTCTATTTTAGTTCTAGGTCTAAACAATCCTAAATAGAAGTTAGATGTATTATTATAGTCTATGATTGTATAATTGACATAGTTATAAGAAATTAGGGTTGAGACATAAAATGTTTTTAAAAAAAAAAAGAAGAATTTTCAGATGTAGACTGCTATACTATGGACTATAAGTGATTTTCCTGCTTATAGTATGTTGTCTGGTTGGATTTACTCAAGGAAAAGTTGTTTATCCATATTGCATGTGTTGTCCCTAGGCACCAAGAAGGGGGTTGAATTGGTGATTAAAAATTTAAACTAAAGATTAAGGGAAGAAGAAAGAATTGCAAGGAGACAAAGATTTTATAGTGGTTCGGGCAAAACAATCCCTACATCCACTCCCCA
>CATIWR010018874.1:0-15181 GCA_949677035.1 Omphalea diandra | reverse complement strand
TCTAGCCTTCTTACATCCTTCTATGCTAAACTTCTTGAGCATTTCCCTTGTGTATTTGGCTTGGTTAATGAAGATCCCTTCTTTGGATTGCTTGATTTATAGACCAAGAAAGAATTTGAGCTCTCTCATCATGCTCATTTCGAATTCCCTAGTCATACACTTAGCAAATTTCTCACAAAGACATTCATTAGTAGCACCGAAGATAATATCATCAAACATAGATTTGGACAATTAAAGTGTCATGCTTGTGGTTTTTATAAATAGTGTGGTATCAACCTTCCCTTTCTCAAAATCATTTTGCAAGAGAAATAAACTAAGCCTTTCATACCAAGCTCTTGAAGCTTGTTTTAAACCATACAAGTCTTTGTTTAGTTTGAAAACATGGTTAGGAAAACAATGTGACCCAAAACCAGAAGGTTGTTCAACATAAACTTCCTCCTCAATGATACCATTTAAGAAAGCACTTTTTACATCCATTTGAAAAAGCTTAAAATTCATATGACATGCAAATGCTAAAAGAATCTTAATAGCCTTTAACCTTACTACGGAAGCAAAAGTTTCATCATAGTCAATGCCTTCCTCTTGGTTATATCCTTTGGCAATCAATCTAGCCTTGTTTCTTATGATGGCCCCAAACTCATTTAACTTATTCCTAAACACCTACTTATAACATATAATTGGGTATTCCTTAGGCCTAGGGACAAGTTTCCATACTTTGTTTCTCTCAAATTGGTTAAGTTCTTCTTGCATAGCAAGTACCCAACTCTCATCATCAAAAGCCTTATCAATTGATTTTGGCTCAATTTGAGAAACAAAAGCAAAATTATTATCTAAATGATGAATTTGAGATGTAGTACTTACACCCTTTGAAGTATCACCAATGATCAAGTCTTTGCGATGATACTTGGAGAATCTCCAATCTTTAGGTAGTTCTTGTCTTAGTTCTTCTTCTTATTGATTTTGTTGATCTTCATCCACTTTTGAAGAGTCATCTTCATTTTTCTTATAGGATCTTCCAAGCCCATCTTTTCAAGTTCACCTACAAGATCATCAATAAAAGTACATTTTCCAAGATCAAGCTTACTAGATTCATCAAATACAACATTCATAGACTCTTCAACTACCATAGTACTCTTATTAAAGACCCTATAAGCTTTGCTACTAGTAGAATAACCCAAGAAGATTCCTTCGTTGCTTTTTGAATCAAATTTCCTAAGATTATCCTTGGCGTTCAAAATGTAGCACTTACATCCAAATACTCTAAGGTATGATATCTTAGGTTTTCTATCATTCCATAGCTCATAAAATGTTTTATTGAGAATAGGTCTTTTGAAAACTCTATTTGTAATATAACATGAGGTATTGATGGCTTCGGTCCAAAAGTAATTAGGTAATGAATACTCATTGAGCATTGTCCTAGCCATCTCTACCAAAGTCCTATTTTTCCACTCTACAACACCATTTTGTTGTGGTGTTCTAGGAGTTGAAAAATTATGAAAAACTCTATTCTCTAAACAATAATTTTCAAAAAATTCATTTTGAAATTCTTTTCCATGGTCACTTCTAATAGAAAAAATGGAGTAACCTTTTTTATTTTAAACCATTTTTGCAAAACTTTTAAAAGCATCAAATGAATCATTATTATGAGCTAAAAAGGATACCTACGTAAACCTAGAGTAATCATCAACTAGAACTAGTGCATAGTATTTTCCACCTAGGCTAGCACTTCTAGTAGGTCCTATTAAGTCCATATGAATAAGTTGAAGAGGTTTAGATGAACTTACAACATTTTTGGCTTTATGTGAGGCATGATGTTGCTTCCCCATTTGGCAAGGACCACATGTCTTGTCTTTGGAGAAGTTTAGCTTGGGAAGTCCTTCCACTAGTTCCCCTTTAAAGAGACTTTAAAGAAGTTTCATGCTTGCATGCCCAAGCCTTCTATGCCACAACCAAGCTTCATTGCTTATAGTCATAAGATACTTGAAAGATTGGTTAGCCAAATTATCTAAGTCAATTGAGTAGGTATTGCCTTTCCTTTCACCCTTGAAAATAACCTCATCATCCATTAAAGTGGTGACTCGGCATTCTCTTAGATCAAAAGTGACTTAGTTACCTTTAAAGCACAATTGACTTACACTCAATAAGTTATGTTGCAAACCATTAACTAATAACATATTATCAATTAAAGAACAACCATTTTACCTATGGTTTTAATGCCAATAACCTTACCTTTAGCATTATTACCAAATATGACATCTCCACCTTCTTTCTCTTTTAGTGATGTGAATAGTCTTCTATTTCCGGTCATATGCTTTAAACATCCACTATCCACATCCAATTACTTGTTTTGGTGGTAGTCACATTTTCCTACAAAATAGAAGTCTATTACCTTTTCTTTGGTACCCAAGCATACTTGGGTCCTAGGGGGTTAAAGGTTGAAGGGTCCTCTAATTTGAAATGAGCCTTCCTAATGAAACAATGAATGTTAACATGCCTATATTTCATGCAATAATGGCATTAGAGTTTAGACTTAGAAGTCTTTCTTCTTTGCATATATTTAGTATGAGTAGGAGGCCTTCTCATACCATGGTCATGTGAATGCATGCATGAACATATATGATGAGTAGGAGTAGAAAATTTCTTATGAGGATGACCATGCTTTTGTTGTAAATGTAGGCATAGTAAGCTCTTTGAGTCATGGCTCTAGAGCTTTGGAGAGCCTTCCTTTTGCCCTTAGGCATAGAAGGCTTAGTGCTAGGAGCACTTTTTTTCTCAATTACCTCAATGCTTGAGGTTTGAGGTTGTGAAGCTCTAACAAATGTAGTTTGAGATAATGAGGAGGCTCCATTAAAGCCTAAACCATGTCTAACTAGTGGTGGTCTTTGTGACACAATCAATGTGTCCAAGGCTTCTTTTCCTTTGTGGAACTCAGAGATTGAACTTCTAAGTTCAATGACTTCTCCTTTAAGAGTGTCATTTTCCTTCCTTAATGAAGCCATAGAAGAAGATGAAGTGGAAAGTCTTTCTATTGAATTTTTGAGTTCTTCATTAGAAGTCCTCAACTCATTTAAAAGATCACTAAGAGTCTTGTATTCATCTTATAATTTTGAGCACCTTTTCTTATAAGTTTTTACTTATGACTTGTATTTGTCACATCTCATGGTTAGAGCCTCTAGAAGCTCTTTATCTATTTCATCAAATTCAAAATCAGAATTAGAATGAGAAGAAGTACTTACCTCATTTGAAAGATCTTCTCGTGCCATGAAGCATATGTTGGCAACCTCTCCTTCTTCTTCCTCTTCACTTGAGCTATCATCCTAAGTTGCTAAAAAACTTTTCTTCTTCTCCTTGTCCCATCTCTTCTTCTTCTTCTTCTTTAATTTGAGACATTCATACTTGATGTGGTCTTGCTTGCCCCATTCATAACAAATGACTTCGTTGGATTTCTCTCTTGGATTAGGAGTTGTCTTCTTATGGCCTTTTCTTTCCTTTCTTCTTTTGATCAACTCCTTTATCCTTCTTAAGAGCATTGCTAGCTCCTCCTCTTCCTTGTCACTTTCTTCATCACTTGAGGTGATCTCTACCTCCTTCTTTTTTGTTGAAGCTTTAAGAGCCATGATTTTTCTTTCTTTCTCCGGTTTGTCTCCTTGGCCTTTTAGCTTCTTCATTTGTTCATCTTTTTGCAAGGCCAACTCATGAGTTAAGAGTTTGCCTATCAACACATCGGTTGGAACCTTTCCAATTTCCAGATTTAACTCTTGTATGTTGCAAACTCTAGCACCAAATTTATCTAGAGGTAAAGTTTTAAGGATTTTTGTGTTTACCTCATAGATAGTAAGAGTTCTTCTAAATTTCTTCATGTTAGTGACAGTGGACAAGAGCCTGTTTGTCATTTCAGTGATGCTCTCATTGTCTTTCATCATGAAGAGTTCCCATTCGGTGACATACATCTCCAAACGGCTTGACTTGACTAAAGTTATGCCTTCATGATAGTTCTCTAGAGTCTTCCAAATTGCATATGTTATTTGGCAATGTTATACTCTCCCAATCTCTTCTCTAGCAAGGGAGCTTAGAAGAATGGTCATTGCTCTCTTGTTCTTGTCATTTGATTTCTGGTGTGCTTCAACCCATTCGTCCCTTGGGATTAATTTTTCATTACCATCCACAACCCTGGTGGGTGGCTTCCATTCCTTGATGACCACATCCCAAAGGTCTACTATATTTATGTCAAGATAGATTTTCATCCTATACTTTCAATGATTATAGTCGGTACCATCAAAGTGTGGCCTTAGGTGTGAGTGGATTGCTTCCTGTGCCATGATCTTGTTTCACTCAATGAAGGTTTGATATGTGAAAACCTTGGTATGTTACCACGTATTGGCCCTTGGCACCAAGAAGGGGGGTTGAATTGGTGTATAAAAATTTCTAAAAATAAAGAAGTGAGGAGGAAAAATGAGAAGATTGAGACAAATGATTTATAGTGGTTCGGGTATTAACCAATCCTACATCCACTCCCCAATTCACCAATTGGGTATTTCACTCAATCACTAGTGTTTTAAAAGCTCACACTCAACTTAGTGTTTAGGCTCACACAAAAACCTTTTACAAGTGTTTTCAAGGCTCACACTAAAACCTATCACAAGTGTTTTCAAGGCTCACACTAAAACCTATCTCGATATGTTTTACAAACTCACACAATAACCTTACAATATGGTGTTTAATGCTCACACCCAACAATTGACAATCTTATAAAGAAAATTGAAAGAAATGAGTAGCAAAGATTGAGAACTTTTTCTCTTGATAATGAATTTCTTAACCTTGTTATTTATTAATGTTTGATGGAGTATTTATACCCAAATTTCACTAAAGAGACTAACGATTAGTTTAACGGCTAGTCCAACGGCTAGTATAACGACTAGTTTAACGACTAGTCCATGTGTTAGCTTCCCATTAGTGATTTCTAATTTTCTTTATGAAAGTCAAAAGTTACAACTTTGTGTCTAACGACTAGTTCACGTGGTAGATTTTAATTAGTGCTTTAGGAAAATATAGTCATTGTGTTTCTTCAGCCAGCATAAGTCAAGGTTGTGATTTTCATTGTACAGACCGTGATCCTAACCGCGAAACAACCTGCCAAATTGTGTAACTTTCACTTCTCAAATCGCGGTTGCTACCAATATGTAGCCTTCGCGATTTTTGACTTCCAACAACTTCTTAGGACACTTGTCAAGCTCTGATTGTGGACTTCTTTCCCTTTTGAACCTTTTTGTAATTCGCAGTCACGACTTCGATGCGGCACAGACCACAAATTCGTCTGTCATTTTTTGTTTGCTTCATTTTGCTTGTTCTCAGTCGAGAATGACTCTACAATTTAGCCTATCTGATTTTTGCCAAGTCTTCTCAAGAGTCGCAGTCGTGAATCCTTGATTGTAGTCGCGAGTCATTTTGGAGTTAGAGAGATTTTCTTCCAACTTAACTTGAAAGACTTATTTTTTTGCAAAATCAACACTTAATAAAAACATTAGTAATGATCAATCTCCTGTGTCAAGATCAAAAGGTTCTAGACTTAGTATTAACCATCCTAGTCCAACACTTTCTTTGACAGGTTTTAGGACCCTTCACTTACCTTTCGTCTATCAAACTCAATACTGATTTCCTTCAAGTAGCCTGTGATTATTAGGACCCATCTACGCATTCCTTCCATTTTAAAGAAATAAAGATCTGCTCTCTTCTTGACAAATTTAGCGTTATTTTAGACTGGCACATCATTGGTGTTGACAAGATCGCATTACCATGCCTGGATTACCCTTGTGTCCACAAAATGATGGAATTACTTGATTTACCTTACGATGAGATGCCCTTGTATACCATGGGGGAGGTGCCCCTAGATTACCCACATCTCATTTGCTTACCTTATACCCTCTAAGAACTTATGCTAAGGCCACCCAAGCCTGTATCTTTGGAACCGTCTTAATGGGAGAGTTTCTACTTTTCAAAGACAATGGCGAGATTCACCTTCATGCTCTACAACTCATCAAGGAGATCGAGTTGGGTAAAATCCCACTTCTTATGATCCTTAGTAAGACTATTGTGGGCTTAGACAAGGTTACTCTAGGTGCATCTACTCCTTTTCGAGGAGTCCATTGCTTCTTTAAATGTGATCTCCCTGCAACCTTTTGCTATTGATTTTTTTATTTTTTTTTTACTTTTTATTTTTCACTTTAATTTTCGTCTGGACCACCCTTATGAGTTTTTAGTTTAATAGATTGCACATTCTTATTTAAGGCACCCCTTCGACTTTTTAACCTAACAAGCCTTTTTTTTCTTTCTTCTTTTTTAATTTTAATTTTAATTTTTATTTGTTTCTTTTTTTTTTTAGATTTAGCTGCAAGAAAGGCTAGTCTTTTTTAAGGCTTCCCCTTTAGACGTGAGGCGATATTTTCAACAGTACCCTTTAAATTGTTGCTTGTCGAGGCTTGCTTATTCTATGGCCAAATAGATCGACTGACTATCCCACATATCCGATTTTGACATCTATTAGACCCGCCCATGATGGAGACTAACTAGAGTTACCCTAAGGACTTACAAAGGGTGTGTGATTATCCATGCTTTGTGATCTACCACCTTTTACGATTTCGTCATAATTTGATGACAGTTTAGAGTTGCGCATGATATGATGGTTCTTTTCTCTTTCTTTGTAGAAGTATCACTCACTTACTATTTCTTGTATAAGATGGAGACACATGGGTCGATTGCTACATTTACCATGTCTTCGTTGTTAGTAGGGGTGAGCAAACGATCCGTTCGGTTGGTTCGATTCGACTTTTTACCAAATTTCAATAAACTGAATTTTTTATACTTAAAATTGAATCAAACTGAAATTTTTGAAAAAATCGAATTAATTGAACCAATTAAACCCAAATTTATGTGTTCATGAACTGAACCAAATCGAATCTATAAAAATTTAGTTCGGTTCAATTTATTTCAATTAAATTATATGTGTTTTAAATCCAGTTGATTTGATTTATTAATTACTTCGATTAATTTGATTTTTTTTATTTTTTATCTAAAAAATCGAACCAAAAATTAAAAACTAATTTTTTTAAAAAATTATAACTGAAGCAAACCAATTTTACTAAAGGATCAAACTGAACTGAACCCATTCGGTTTGGTTGATTTTTTCGATTTGGTCCTATTTTTGCTCACTCCTAATTGTTAGGACTTCCACCTCTAATAATGTTGATGTCGAGGCTTGGTTGCATGATAATTAGAGGTTTAAGACTTTAGGATCTCAAAAATATTCAAAACAACATTGCACATATAGAGGAAAAGAACTCTTACATTTCATGTAGTTTAAAGAAATGTTTGACAGAGATTGCTTATGTTATGAAAATGCACTTCCTTTTAGCACTATACTTGCCACCAATAATCACATTTTGTATATTATATATTAATTTTATACATGCTACCTACTTTTAATAGTGGCACACTAGAGCATCCCATTAGCTTGGTTAATGTCTTCTATGTGTTGGCTCTCTGCTCTTCATCCCTTGTCCTTAGTGGTCTCCTTATTGTTGTCCTCTTTCACAATCAAGCTCTTCTATTAACTTGCCATTATTCCTCCTTAGAGATCATTCACACTCTATTGCTTTTTACTTCATTCTTATTTTTCCTTTTTTTTCTCTTTTTTGTCTTTTTTTTTTCCTTTTTTCTCTGCACTAACTTTTACATAAGCTACCTTTTCAGGTTTTTGACTTAGCAAGATCATTTATTTTTCCACTCACCTCACATGAAGTATCTCTTCAATAAATCAAGGTGTATTGATTCAAAGAACTCATTTCCATCCATGTTTGATAATTTCACACCACTACCAGAATAAATCTATTTGATCATATAAGAATTTTTTCAATTCAGCTTGAACTTTTCCTTAAGAACCTAAGTTTAAGGTCTATTGCCCTCAACATCAAGTTATAAAACTCTTATTGTGCTCATCTTGACCCTCTTATTAAATGTGTATGCCATCCTTTTCTAATAAAACTATATATGACATAGGGCTTTCAGCCTCTTCTTGCCCAATAGAGCCAGTTGGTCATATCTATTTCTAATTCACTAATACTCAGGGACTTTTGTATCAATCATCACTTGAAGGGACTTCATTTTCATTTTCACCAATAATACTACTTTCATCTCATACACTCGAGAGTAGGGTGACATTCATGTCAATGTTCTATTAGTAGTATTGCATCCCTATGATGCAAAGGGTATCTTTCTTCATCAATCTTTGTAGTTTTCTATTTTAGCAAAGATGTTCGTAATGTTCTTATTAGTTGCCTTTATTGCACCATTTACTTATAAACTATAAGGTGTGGACTTATGATGCACCGCCACCCTATACTTTTCCAAAATTTTTCTAAACTTGACCTAAAAGTGTATACCTTTATCTATCATAACATGAAATGGCATACTATAGCGACACATGAGATTCTTTTCTATAAACTATATCATTTGCTTTGCCCCTAACTTTTTGAAGGTTTCAGCTTTTACCCATTAAAAGTAATCAACTACTACTATTATGTACTTATGTCCCCATACAGATGTTAGTTTTACTTCCCCGTTCACATCAATTTCACATGCAGCACATGGCCAAAGTAAAGTTATAGCTTCACTAATGGCAAGTGGTTAAGGCTTCCACGAACCTGACATTTATGGCAACCCATTACAGTTCAAATACAATACTTCTCTATTGTAGTCTAATAAGACCCATTTTAAGATTTTTCTTGCCAAGGCCAACTCATTCATATGGGAACCATAAACTCTCGTATGCATCTATTCCATCATTCTACCTGCTTCTTCTTTCGTTAGACACCTCAAATAAACCTCATCATACATCTACTTATACACTATATTATTATAAACCATGAACTGTGATGTGAGTTGTTTGATGATGTCCTTATCTTTCTTCTCTACTCTTCATGATATATGTCATCATCTAAATACCTTTGCACATCATAGTACCATGGCCTTTTATCCACTGACATTTGTATTACCATTTAACCAACATAACACAATATTCTAGATTTAAATAAGAGTAAAGGCTTTATTTGCATTCTTTTTGGCCCATCCTAAAGATTAACTAAAGTAACTTGGGCATCTACCATCATGTTCTCTTCTCGTGAGAGGTGGTGAAACATAATCCTTTTAAAGTTTTGGGCTAGCATCTTCAAATATCCCAAGTATGGCCTCAACCATTCTTCTTTTAGCTCACATTCAATACTTAGTTAGGAACTAGTAATAAAAAGGTCTATAAATAGCTCAATAAATAAGCATATAATTTTGAATTTTTCAAGTCATTAGTCCTTTTTTTAAAAAACTTTTTAGGTTCATATTTTTTAAAAATTAATTTTATATTTATTAAATTACTCTACATAATATATAAAAATGGCCTTTTATTTTATTTTTAAATAAATTGATTCAGATTTTAAATTCTATTTTAGCTATTCTTTATAATGCAACTTTATGAATTTGAAAATGAAGAATTAATACAAAAACTTGAAAATTATTTATATAAATATTTATTTAATATTTATATTTACTATTTTGTTTATAAATCTTTATTTATAAACTATTATATATTTATTTTATAAATAATTTTTGTATAATTAAATTAATATATTTATATAATTCTAATATAATATATAATATTAAATCAATCAATATATATTATTAATTTTAGTCTCATAATTAATTTTAAACAATTGTTTGTCATTTGTCAAACAATTATATATAATATTGCCACGTGTTATTATTTTATGTTATATAATAGAAAATTGTCATATTAAAAAATTTTAAATAAAAACTTATAAAATTTAATTGTCATATAAAAAAAGATTTTCTAAATAGGAAATTAAAAATTTTGATGAATAAAAATTCTAAATAAAAAGCTAATATGATACAAAAAAAATTTCTAAAGAGAAAATTAGAAAAATCTAAAAGATAAAAAATTATAAACAATTAATAAACAAGAAATTAGAAAATCTAAAAAGTAAAATTTATTTAAACAAAAAAAACTAAGATTTAAACTAATTTCATTTATTATTTAAAATTTTAAGTATATAACAGTTAGTGATAGTATAATAGATTGTCAATAATTATTTCATTCAAATTTAATAAATTTTCTCTTAAAACTGTATTATACAAGATTAAATATATGAATCAATAGACAATCTTTTATTAATATTATCTCACATATATATAATTTATAATTATCTATTAATTTTATTTTTTATTGTAAAATACATAATATTATTTGTTTAATTGATTATCAAAAATTTATTTAATTCAAATTTAATAAATTTTCTCTTAAAAATTATATCATCTAAGATTGAATGTAGAAATCAATAAATAATCTCTTATTATAATTACCTTCAAATATAATTATAAATTTTAAAAAATTTATTTTGCTATTTTATTTACTTGATAATAATTTTGTATAAAATAATAATTAATCATTTAATTAGTTAACTAACTATTTAATAAAATAAATATTAAATCTATTTAAAATTTATTATTAAAATAGTATAAATTATTAATTTCAGTCTTAGAGTTAGTTTTAAATCATTATTTGTCATTTGACAAATAATTGTGTATAATATAGTCATGTAATATTATTTTACATTATGTTATATAAAATTATCACATCAAAAGAATATTTCTGAATAGAAAATTAAATAAGCCAATTGCTATAATACAAATTTACAAATCAAAAATTAAAAAGTAAAAATTATAAACAGGAAGTCAAAATCGTATAAAAAAGTATTATGAGCAAAAATTAAAAAAACTCAAACATTAAAAATTTTAAATTATTTCTAAATAGGGAATTAAAAAACTTAAAAAATAAAATTTTAAATCGAAAAACTAATATATTCTTAATAGAATATTAAAAAAATGCTAAAAAGTAAAAATTTCAAACAATTTCTAAATAAAAATTAGAAAAATATAAAAAGTAAAAATTTTAAGAATAAGCAAAAATTTAAATTAATTTTATTGGTTGTTCAAAATTTTATATATATAACAACAAATTGCAGTGTAATAGATTTTCAAAAATTATTTTGTTTAACTTTAATAAATTTTTTCTTAAAATTATATCACACAATATTAAAAGTATATCAATAGATAATTTTTTTTGTCATAATTGCCTCACACATACACATATATGGTTATTAGGAAAAATTTCATTTAAATTTAATAAATTTTCTCTTAAAATTATATCATATAAGATTAAAAATATAAATTAATAGATAATTATGTATTTCAACTAACTTCATATATATTTCTAAATTTTGAGAAATATATTTTATTATTTTATTTATTCAAACAATAATTTTTATAAAATAATAATTAAATTTTAATTATTATTTATATATTAATTTTTAATTATTTATTTAATAAAAATAAATATTTAATTTATTTAAATTTGATTATTATAAATATACTGAGCGAATGTACAATTAGTTATTAATTAAATTATACTACAGTTTCTCTAATCGTGATATGTGTCTCCATCCGATCAAGTCTGGGCCTGATTTTAAAAACTTGCAAAAATCAGTTGAGAGGTCGGTCCAATAGTCTCGTGGCTTTTTTTTTTTTTTTTTTTTTTTTTGGTCGAAAGCCTCGTTGCTTTCTACATCTCCCTTTCCTTAGAAGTTCAACCTCCATCTCTCGTCTTTGTCATTCAACCAACTTCACCTTTTTCTTTTTTCTTTTTTAATCATTAAGTTTTCCTTTTACATCCCAATTTATGAATCTCACGTCCATTTCTTGACCATGAAAAAATCAGCTTCCAAGGTTGCAGAGAATAGTGGGTTTAACTACAGGCACATAGATTGGGAGCTTAGGCCTGGTGGCATGCTGGTTCAAAAGAGAAAGGTTGGGGATGACCCTTCTGGCCCTATGATCGGTATCAAAGTCTCTCATGGTTCCTATCACTATGAAATCACAGTTCCTGCTCAATCCACTTTTGGTAATCATTTGGTTATCGAAACTCTACCTAATTTGCTTTATTTGATAAGGGATATTGATGTTAATGCCATTTGATAAACTGCCAAATCCTATTTTCTCCTTTGGGATTTTACTTAATTGTTATATTGAAATGGGTTGTACCCAATTTTGTTGGTTAGTCTAGCTTTGATGCTAGTAGTTGATATGCATTTCAAGAAAATCAAATCTTAGTTTATTTGGCATCAGAAAGAAGTGGGTTTTTTTTTTTTTTTTCTTATTTTATTCTTCTGCCATTTATATTCCATATAATGATTCTTTGACACAATCTGGTGTTTTCAAATTGTTGTTTGGAACTTTGGGTTCGTTATATATGTTGTTAGACTTCGGCAACTGGTCTCTATGATTGGATAGGCTGCAACACATTGTTATTACTCAGTTTGGTTGATTCTCAATTAATATTTGTGTTTCAATGGAAGGGGATTTGAAAAAGATTCTTGTCCATGAGACTGGTCTGGAGCCAAATGAGCAGAGATTGTTATTTAGAGGTAAGGAAAAAGAGGACAATGAATGTTTGCACATGGTAGGTGTAAAAGACATGTCAAAGGTGATACTACTGGAGGATCCTGCTTGCAAAGAGAGGAAGCTTGAGCAGATGAAGAGAAATCAAGGGATTTTAAAGGCCTATGAAGAAGTTGCCAAAGTGAGAGAAGAGGTCGATAAGCTGTCACAGAAGGTTAATAATTAATTAGCATCCATTAATTCAGATACAAATTATAATCTTTCACGGTGGCAAGCAAGAAACTAATCATTTATCAATCTGTTAATGGTTTTCTGGGCTTTTCAGGTTCTCACTTTGGAGACAACTGCTCGCAATGGTGCCCAAGTCGCGGACAAAGAAGTTTTATTTTTGATAGAGTTGCTTATGTTGCAGTTACTCAAATTGGATACAATTGAGGCTGAGGGGGAAGCAAAAGTGCAGAGGCGAATTGAGGTTAGCGATCATAGTTCTCTGCTACAGTTTAGAAAAGGAAAATCATAGTTCTCTGGTGGCTGAACTATTTCTTTTATTATGGTTTTTCTTGGATTATCTTAATTCATATACCTAAAGGTTAAAAGTTAGGTGCCCATACTTTGTTAAGTACTTACAATAATGCTGGGAACTGGACCCCGTATAGGTTTGAGATTGAGCCCAATGTAGACCAGATCAAAAGCATTTTTCAAATGTGTCATGAGCAATTGTTGAATTCATACCGGATCCTTACAATAACTGCGTATTTTTTAATAAAAACAAAAAAATTAATGGCACCAAAATTACTGCTTTCTTGTAGAACAATTGGTGTCTTTGTACTTGGAAAGTATGAAGCAGGTCCTCTGTTATAGTTATTCTTGGTTATAATGAGATATTGGAAAAAGCCTGTTATTATTTTGCATGAGCACCCGTTTTCAGGCGATCGCTTTGCTTTGGACTTACAATTCAGTTGCCCTTGTTCATACTGATTACCAACATTAACTGATATAATCCATGTGGTATTATTTTTTCCAAAACTATAATATGACTCTCCTAATTTTCTTTCATAGGCTCGTCGAATACAGAGCTTTGTGGATACACTTGACAATCTAAAGGCACAGAACTCTAACCCCTTCAGCAATGGTAGCAATGCAGTATCAGTTACCACCAAATGGAAGGCTTTCGAGTCTGGAGTTGGAAGCCTAAGCGCCCCTGTTCCAATACAATCAGCCACGAAAATAACTCAGGACTGGGAGTTATTTGACTAGCAAGTAGCTATGAGCTCCAGCCACGGGTTGGATTCACAATGATACACTGTATAAATAGGAGTTGGAAAAGCATATTTTCTCATTTTGATCTTTGCGAACTGTTTATGCATAGAAGGGAAGGAGTGGATTGCTTTAAATTAACCATGTACATATTCGTTGTGCTAGATAGTTGAGTTGGATCACCTTATATTATTAATGGCTTTAGGATAGTTGCGTTAGATCTCCTTATATTTTTAGTGGCTTTAGGATAGTTGAGTTGGATCTCCTTATATTATTAATGACTTTAGGATATTAGTCAGTTTGAAGGGGGGCAAGGCGTAACTTGTTCTTGTTCTAGGAACCTTCTTAAACATTGATCAAAAGATAAATAAGAGGAGGCTTTTGAAATTAAGCTTAAATTAACTTCTATTATTATTGCGTTGTAAGGAGATATCGTAACCTATGACAGGTCGGTCAAAAGAAGCTACATTGCCTGGTAATGTAGTTGCTCAGGTATGAGAATAGGCATGGTTATAGCCATTTGCAAAGGAAAAAATTACTCTTAAAGGCCCAAGGCTCCAAGGTTTTTATTTTTTTTTTTTTTCCTACCAAGTGGATATTCATTAATGAAAGAAACAATAAGATAATGCAAATCCTTGACAAGCGTTAAACATTGATGAAATGTAGCCCATTGCAAGAGCAAAACATGAGACTCGACAAGAGCTTTAAGCTTTGACAATCTTTACCCATTACATCATCAAAAAATATAATGAAGGAATGAAAAATAAAGCCATAAATAAATGGGTAATTACTTGAATGCACTGTGTTCTTTTTCATAATTAATCGTTCACCCGTCATTTTAACCAAAAAAAAATTATCTTTTAGTTTCTCAAGTATTTTATAATAAATTAGTCAGTCCCTCCATGTATAAAATTTAATTAAATCTGTTTTGTCAGTGGAATAGTGTTTCTATCGGTAAAATATTCAGTTTTCTATTAGTCAAATAAAAAAATTCAAAATTTTATTAGCATTTTTATACCAAAAGTTAATTGGTAAATCTAGTGGATAGATTGCAAGGTGTAATTGTTTATATAATACGCAAAAGATGTACAAGTACTTGAATTCTTAAATAGGGTTTGCTTGGAGATAAAGGTAAAACATGATTTTTGGATAAATTGAATCAAATTAAAAATAAAATAAAAAATATTTGAAAAATACATTAAGTAGAAATAAATCTAACTGAATGAATAGTGCAATTTGTGTCAGGTCTATATATTTATATTATTTGGACCGAATACACACACACACACACACACATATATATATATATCTATATATATATATATATATATATATATATATATATATATATAAAATAGTCGCTAATAGAGTTTTATACACACGCTATAACGAGAGAGCCTCTATCGGT
>CATIWR010018870.1:0-24823 GCA_949677035.1 Omphalea diandra | reverse complement strand
TGAGCATGATGGGAGAGCTCAAATTCTTTCTTGGTCTACAAATCAAGCAACTCAAAGAAGGGATCTTCATCAACCAAGCCAAGTACACAAAGGAAATGTTAAAGAAATTTGGCATGGAAGGATGCAAGGTAGCAAAAACTCCAATGAGTAGCAATATCAAGCTACACAAGGATGATTTCGGTATGGTAGTAGATGAAAAGAGATATCGAGGTATGATCGGATCTCTCCTCTATCTTACTGCTTCTAGGCCGGATATAATGTTTAGTGTTTGTATGTGAGCTAGGTTTCAATTTTTACCTAGGGAATCTCATTTGAATGCTGTAAAAAGAATTTTCAAATATTTACATGGCACTATTCACTTAGGACTTTTGTATCCAAGGAACTCTTCCTTTAGCCTAATAAGGTATTTGAATGCGGATTACAAGGTAGTTTTTTAGACAGAAAAAGCACTTCCAGGATTTGCCAATTCATAGGAGAATGTCTAGTCTCTTGATTTAGTAAAAAGCAAGTATATGTTGCCTTATCCATTGCGGAAGCCAAGTATATAGCGGCGGGTTGTTGTTGCACTCAAGTTCTTTGGATGAAACAATAATTAAAGGACTTTGGTAAAATAATTGATCACATTCCTATCAAATATGACAATACTAGTACTATAAATCTTTCAAAGAATCCCATCCAACATTCTAGAAGTAAGCATATAGATATTAGGCATCACTTTCTTAGAGATCATGTGCAAAAAGGTAATGTTGTGTTAGAATTCATTGATACTAATCATCAACTTGCAGATAATTTCACTAAACCTCTAAATGAAGAATGATGCACTTCATTAAGAGAGAATTGGGAATGCTCGATGGAAGCTCCCTCAAGTGAAAATTCTTGTTTAATCTAGTGTGATATATGTGTGTGATATGTTTGATTAATGATATGGAAGGTTATATTATTTGTTTTGAGGAGATCACATGTTTTTTCAAAATCTTCATTATTATCCTTGATGACTCATAATTCGCGGTCGCTATTCATTCTTCGCGGTCGTGAATTACAATTCAATCTTTACCGGTTGTCAAATGTCAATTTGCGGTCGCAAAAAACACTCTCCATCACGAATTTTGTCAGTTTTTCAAATTTTGACAGTTATAGCGTGCATTCCTGAGGAAAATTTGTCTGTTACTCACATTTTTTGGAATTCGGGTCGCGATTGAGGAAATCAAGGACGCGAATTATAGTAACCAACTTATATTTATGAGATTTAATTGCCAACCATTGTCAACCCTTCATTGAATCAATTTCTAGCTGTTTGTTACTGTTTTTACACCCCTTGAAGCCTATAAATACCCCCCCTTAAATAGTGATTTCGTCACAACTTTAATCTACCAACTTCTAAATTTCCTAATTTCTCAAATCTCTCCTCTTTCTCTCAAACATATGCCATGGTACCCAAGAAAGCCTCCAGAGCCGACAAGGGCAAGGGAATTGTACAACCCTTTGCCCCTCCTTCTCTTCTCAATATGAAGGGAGTAACTCGTGAGGAAAAGGAGAGGTACAAAGCCAATCTCTCCAAAACCATCCTCCCAAATAAAATCCCTTCTTCATTTTTGCTCGAGTCACTTGGCCTTGCCAATGAAATTCGGGCATTCCTGCCCAATCTGGGCTGGCATGACTTTATTTTTCGTGCGAAACCCGGATACGAGAAAATCGTTTGAGAGTTCATGTGCATGGTTCAATTGAGCCAAAAAATGGAGTCTTTTGCAGGGCAATATGGGATGACTTTTCAGGCATTCAGAGATCCATACTACAACACATTCGAGCAGTTGTCCAGCCTCTTCACTCTTTAAATCGGTAAGCATATCCCTTTCGTTATTGCTGCTCTCGATGTCATCTATTCAGAATTTTGGGTAAAGATCTCGATAAAGGCCAAGCACGACCCTCAATCTTCCTTGGCAAAACACATCAAGACATTGCCATTATGGATTCTTCACCGCATCATTACGTTCTCCATCAACATAAGGGGCGATGGGAATGAAAAGGTATCATAGAAAAACCTTGCCTTTCTCTTCTGCTTAGTCAAAAACAAGCCTATCCAGACCGGTAGGTATCTAGTAGATCAGTTGATTCACATGAGCACCAAGCCGAAGAGTCAGTTCTTACTTCTGTCGCATGTCACTGCGATTTATCACTTTATGGGCACTCTCGATGAGGAAAAGGAAAAGCTTCTCACCAAAAAGTATATACCTTCACAGAACTTTTTGGATCTCACATACCTTGTCAACGCCAAGGCGATACATCCTGACTCCTATGCATATCTACTTGGCGTGTATGATGCACAGCAACAGGAGAGCTCTCAAGCGTCCAAGAGGAAATGCCTCCACCTTAAAGAGGTTCCTTCTTCGGCCCCTTATGCTCATCCTCCATCGAAGTCAACGACAAAAGTATCGCTCTCCACCATCAACCGCAAGCTTGATAAGATTATGCGAATGATGAAGAGACTATCACTATTCCTCTCTCACCTCCACAACAACCTGGTGGATCTTCAGGAAAAGCTCAAAATTCCTCCTTGCCACCTCCTTGACTTTACGAATTTTGACGACACTCAAGATGGAGATCAAGGTGTAGAAGATGGAGATGAGGCTGAAGGTGGCCTCCAAGAGATTGTGGAAGACTTTTCTGGATATGATAGTGATTCCCCAGCTTTTTAGGTTTCTTTTTGTACTTTGTTTTTTCTTTGTTTACCTTTTGTAATCAAACTTGTGATCTCATATTTAGTATCTATATAAAAGTTTATTTCATTTTTTGCATCTTTTTGTGTTATATCTGTTTTTGCTTCTTGTTCCTACTTATGCTTTAATTTCCCTTTACTTATCTTTGGTCTTATCTTTTTGATCTTGCCAAAGGGGGAGATAAAATAAGATAAGATTCAAGTGAAAAATTAGAAATAACTGATTAAGAGGGAGTAAGTGAGCAAGTGCATAAGTTGAGGGGGAGCAAATTAAGCAACTATTAGGGAGCAAATTAAGTTTACACTTAGAAAGTTTTTTTGCTAAGTCATTTTACACTTAGAAATCTTTGCTAAGTTATGATTCAATTTCACTTTTCTGCACTTATTTTTCACTTTGGATCAATCTAGGTTGTCAAAATCAAAAACGAGGAGATTGTTGGACTAGGATGGCTAATCCTAAGTCTAAAACCTCTTTTGATCTTGACAAAGTAGATTAATCATCACTAATATTTCAAATAACTGTTGATTTTGCAGAAATAAATAAATCTCTTAAGAAGAAATGAAAGGAGTTGATAAACTCCAAAGTGACATATAAATCGCGACTGCAATCTAGGATTCATGACCGCAACTCATGTTAAGGCATGTTGAAATTCAAGCAGGCAAAATCGCGAAGCCATTTTCTGCCGCGACCTATGGAAAAGAAGAAGCCAAAATGTGACAGACGAATTCGCGGTGAAAGTCATGCCCTAGTCGCGACCGCGAATTTCAAAGTAACTCAAGAGGGAAGCAAGTCCATAACCACAGCTTGACAAGTGTCCCAGAAGACTGTTGAAAGTTAAAATTCACGGAGGCATCTTATTGGTAGTGACTGCGAATCCTGAGGAAGAAAGATGACCACTTTGACAAACGGATTCGTGTCTTCTGTCGCGGCCTGTGCAAGAAAACTCACAACCTCGACTTCTGAAAGTAGGTAAAAGACAACGACTATATTTTTCTGATGAACTAATAAGAAGCTACCACGTGAACTAGTCGTTAGACTCAAACGGGGTTTCCCTTGAAGAATTTGGATTTTGCGACTGCGAAATGTAGTAGTGATCTTGATTTCATCCTGACAAGTATTTAATGCAAAATCTGTCAAGCATGTCTCAAAAATTTGATAAGCTATGATCTGCAACGTCTCTTTGATAAAGTTTGGCTATAAATACCCCACCAAACAGCCATGAATAAGGTTGCTAAGGATTTTATTACAAGTGATTAAATCTCTTAATCTTTGCTACTCATTTCCTTCATTTTCTTTATGAAATTGTAATTGTTAGGTGTGAGCATTAAACACCAAGTTGTAAGGTTATTGTGTTAGCCTGTAAAAACACTTCAAGAAAGGTTTAAGTGTGAGCCTAGTGAAACACTTGAGTGAGGTTGTGTGTTAGCATTAAAAACACATTGTTGTAAGGTTGTGTGTTAGCCATCAAAACACAAGTTGTACAAGTTGGGTGTGAGCTTGAAAACACCATTGAGATAGTGAAATACACAATTGATTAATTGAGGAGTGGACATAGGGTCAATTATACCTGAACCACTATAAATTGGTTATCTCCCTTTTACTCTTTCTTCTTCCCTTTTTCCTTGTTGTTGAAATTTTTATACATCAATTCAACCCCCATTCTTGGTGCCTAGGGACAACACTAGTCTTCTTAACTTCTATTAATAACTTCTGAAAATACTTATATATTTTTGTTTCAAATGTCTAATGAAGGTAAGACAAATATTCAAATAGAAAATGAGGATAAAGATTCGCAACCTTAGCCTGCTAATCCAAAAAGTACTACAATAACTTTAAAAAGAGCAACAACCTCGAAAGAAAAGAGAAAACAAATGGAATCAAGGTCGTAGGTATGGGATCACTTTACTAAATTTTTGTCCGAAAGTGGTGAGTCTAAAGCTAGGTGTAATTATTGTGATAGGGTGTATTATAATGATTCTAAGAAAAATGGTATTACCTTATTGAAAAATCATATGACTATATGAAAGAAGCACATTTTTAGTACATATTCTAGACAAACCCAACCCAATTATCAACTAGCCACTAGGGGTAATATAGGAGAGGGAGAGTTCCATGGAAATTTGATGAAGAAGTTATAAGAAAAGCTTTAGTTTTTCTGATAATTCTTGATGAACTATCATTTAAGTTTGTTAATGGAGAGGGATTTAGACACTTTATGTCTTGCATGCCATAGATTTAAGATTCCATCAAGATGGACAACGTCTAGGGATTATTTTGAGCTTTACATAAATGAAAAAAATTAAAGAGCTTATTAAGATGCACAAACCAAAGGGTGTGTTTGACTATGGACATATGGTCTTCTTTGTAAAGAGTCAATTACATGTGTCTTATGACACATTACATTGATGACAATTGGAAATTGCATAAAAAGATCTTAAATTTTTTTCCTATTTCTAATCATAGAGGGAGGGACATTGGAAGGGAAATTGAAAAATGTTTAATTGATTTAGGCATTGATAAGGTGACCACTATCATGATTGATAATGTAACATCAAATGATGTTGTTATTCTTTTCTTGAAGGAAAAAATTGCAAATTAGGGTTAATATTATTTTACGATGCAAACACCTTCACATGAGATGCATTGCACACATAATCAATTTGATAGTGGTTGATAACTTGAAAGATATTAATAATTTTGTTAAAAAAAAGTTAGAGAGATTGTTTGTTATGTGAGGCAATCACTGACTGGGTTGAAAAAATTTAAGGCATGCGTTGAAGAAGAGAAGATTCAAAGTAAAAGCTTGTTATCTCTTTATATGTCTAATAGGTGGAACTCAACCTATTTGATGTTGGAAGCTGCTCAAAAGTTTGAGTTAGTATTTGAGAGATGTGAAGAGCAAGATCCTTAATTTAGAAGTGAGCTAGAATTAGGCAATGGTCATGATGGAATGCCCATTAAAGATGATTGGAAAAATATTAGGCAGATGATGACTTTCTTACAACATTTTTATGAACTCACCTAATGCATTTTAGGTTCTTTGCATGCCACATCCAACATATTTTTCTATGAGATTTATATGATTTATTGTCCCTTGAATAAGTGGGCAAAATATGATGATGAAGATTTCAGTGTTATGGCAAAGAAAATGAAAGAGAAATATGGCAAGTATTAGGGAGATCCTAAAAAAAAATGATTGCAATGATTTATATTGCATGCGTTCGTAATCCTCGATATAAGTTGCAATGGGTACAACTTGCACTTGAAAACATGTATGAGGGTCAATTAGGTTGTGAACATAGGGAAGCAAGTTCAAGAACTCATGTACTCTTTGTTTGATGAGTACAAGAGTAGGAATGCAGTTGAAGATGTTAGTGAGTGTAGTGATACATCTGAAATTTCGATTGAGAGAGATATGAATGATCCCATTATGAAGGTAAAGTTTTTAATTGAATCTAAAATTGAAAAAATCAGATTTGATTTGTTAAGTGGGAGCAATAATAAAACAGAGGTTGATGTATATTTGAATAAGGCTATTGTGGAGGATAAAGAGGGATTGATATTTTAATTTGGTGGAAACATATTTCTCCTAGATTTCCTATCCTCTCATTATTACTCGTGATGTGTTGGCAATTCTCGTTTCAATTGTTGCTTCAAAATCGACATTTAGTACCAGAGGAAGAGTATTAGATTCATTTAGGAGTTCCTTTACTCCTAAAATTGTCCAATCTCTTCTTTGTGCTCAAGATTGGATTCCTCGATCTACACTTCTTATAAATGTTGAAGAAGACTTAAAAGAAATTGACAAGTTAGAAATGGGTAATATGCTTCATCTTGAATTGTTTTTCTACTATTTTTGCATATTATTTTTTTGCTTAAAGATTGATCTTTGTAAAATTTTCAAGATTACAAGGTATCGCTATTGAAAATTTAGTGGACTCATAAACTGTTTTTGTAATAGTGTAAGTTATTTTCTCTTTTTATATAATGATCCTTAAAGGTTGAAATATTATGTTTCTTTCAAATTCTTGCTCTTGACACCAAATTTGATTATAGAAAGTGTTGAATTTATTTGTAGAATTTGAGTAGAAATTACAGAATTATTTTTTGTAGAATTTTATTATAGAAAGTGCATAGTTTATTGATTTGCATAGTTTCATTCCATGAGCAGAATTTTATTATAGAAAATGTAGAGGTTGTAAAATTTGCAAATTTTTATTATAGAAAATGCAAAACTTGCAGAATCTATAGAATTTTTCTAAATGCAGAATTTTCTCTACAGAATTTTATTATAAAATATTAGAGATTGCAAAATTTGCAGATTTTTGACCGAATGTTCACCCTACTATTTAGACATTCAGCGTAATGAACAGATGCAAAAAGAATGGAGAAGTGGCTTTACATTAAAAGCGAGACAAAAAAATTAAATTAATATAATTTAATTGAATTTTATTATTTAAATTGAATTTATAATAAATTAAAATTATTTTATTTTAAATATTTTATTAAATTAAAATAATTTTTATAATGAATTCTTTCAAAATTTATGATTTTTTTATATAATTTCACTTTTTATTAGATATTTTTAATAAAAAAATTAATTCTTTTAAATTAAAAAGTATTAAAATAAAATTAGATTTTATTGAATTTTTCAAAATTTAATTTTTAAAATGAAATCAATAAACTTAAATAACCACAATCACTAAAAAGTAGGTAGCCAACTTAATGGCTTAGGAGCAATCTGATTTGGCTTTAATAAATGTTTATTTATTGACCTTGATCTCATAAGTTTTTTTTTCTCCACCTAATCCTATAATGATAATTGTTAGATAATTTTTCTATATTGTTTTTCTTTATTTTCTCTTTATCATAATAATATTTAACTCAATTCAATGCAACTATAACTCAATTAAGCTTTAATCTCAAGTTAATTAGGGTCAGTTATATGGATTCGCTTTTTCCGCTCGGGATGATCTTGGGCCACATTCTCAAAAAGATACAAAGCCTTTAAATCATTTTAAATGACTCCTTTTCATGTGAGTTTAGGTTTACCCTTTCCTTTCTTACTTATGTGTACTCTAATATGCTTCACTTTTCTAACTGGTGCTTCTAAATGCTTATGACTTACATGATCAAACTACCTCAGTCTCCCTTCCTTCAACTTGTTTGTGAACATAGCCACTCCAACTTTATCCCTAATACACTCATTACAAACTCTATTTATTCTAATATGATCATACATTCATCTTAGCATTTTGGTCTTTGTCACACTAATCTTAGAGATTTGTTGTGCTTTTATCATCCTACACTCACACTCAGACATCATCATTGGTCTCATCATAGTGCAATAAAATTTTCCTTTTAGCTTATGTGAGACCTTGTGATCAAATAATACAACTAATACATTTCTCCATTTATTCCATCCCACATTAATACAATGTGCAATATCCTCGCAGAACCCTCATCTTTTTATAGAATTAAGCCTAAGTATTTGAAATATGTGCTCCTCTCAACCACTGCCCTCGCTTAACCTATAATGCATGTACTCAGTTGTAGTCCTACTTATTCTAAAACTTTTTGCCTCTAGTGTACTTCTCTAAAGCTCTAACTTCATATTCACTTCTACTTAAGTCTCACCTATTAGCACGATGTCATCAACAAACATATCCTTTGTCAATTTATTTATGACTAATATAAAAAGATAAGGACCTAATATCGATCCTTAGTGTAGGTCGATTGTGATGGGAAAGTCTCCCATATCTCTTCCGACTATATGTACACTAGTGATCGCCCCATCATACATGCCTTTATCATTTGAATATATTTAATTGATATATTTTTGCACTCTAAAGCCTACCATTATACATCTCGTGGCACTATATTATAGACTTTCTCTATATCTTTTTTCATCTTTATGTAGTTCTTCATTAAACTTTTGCTAAGAAAGATTGTGTCTATGGTAGATTGACTTGGCATAAAAAGCCAAATTGGTTGGCTACGATAGATTTGCAACATTAAATGCATGCTTCTCTCTCCCAGAACTTCATGGTGTGGCTTATAAGCTTAATCCTTTCATAGTTGGAGTAGTTTTAGATATATCCTCCATTGTTAAAGATTGGGATCGTAATATGTTTTCTCTATTTGTCCAATATTTTTTTAGAGATTAAAATCTTGTTAAACAAATAAGTCAACCAAGTTATCCCTAGATCCTCCAGGCATTTTTCACACTTCAATAGGATCCCATCAGGACCATATGTTTTATCTACTTTCATTTTTCACAAAACATCTTTAACTTTAGAGAGCCTAATTCTTCTACTTTACATTCTTTTTTATTGCTATGTGGTCCTCACTTACTAGGTTTCCATTGTAGCTTTCATTGAAGAGACCTTCAAAATAGCTCCTCCATCTTTCCTTAATATGTTCATCCTATACCAAAATTCTATCCTCATCTTTAATACACCTAACTTGATTTAGATCTCTAAATCTTTGTTTTCTCCTCCTAGCCAACTAGTTAGATATTCTTTTCTCCTTCTTTTGTTCCTAATTTCTCAAACAACTTCTCAAAAATTGTGTTGTAACCTGATTCACTATCTTCTTTACTTGTTTTTTTTTTTTTTTACTTTTTTATACTACTCATAAGCATCCTTATTTTTGTATCTAGTCAATTTTTTGTATCATTGTTTTTACTCTTTATTGCATTTTGGACAATCTTATTTCACCACCACCCTTCCTTTGATGGTAGGCTTTATCCTCTAGCCTCTCCAAATACCTTTCTACCTACCTCTTAAATCTTTTTACTTTTGTCTGCCCACATATCATTTGTTTTCACATTTAGATCCCATGCTCATATATTTCTCAACTCATTCCTAAATTGCTCACATTTCTTCCCTTTTATCTCCTACCACTTGATCCTATTCTAGGATAGCCTTCTAAACTACTCCTTAATCTTGATATCCAAGACTAATAATCTATGTAAACTATTAAAATTTCACTTGAAATAACTTTACAATCCTTGCATAAAGGCTCGATTTGATTTTTCTTATGAGAAAAAAGTCAATTTAGCTTTTGTTATGCCCTTTTAAAAGTTACTAAATGATATTCCCTTTTGATAAAGCAAGTATTACTCAGAATTATATCATAAGTAGTTGTAAAATCAAGGATTTGTTTTGTTATTTATACTCCCAAAGCCATAACCTTTATGTACTTCCTTAAACTGCTTCTATCTCGACTTAAATGGCCATTCAAGTCCCCACAAATGAAGATATTTTCTTCGTTTGGTATGCTTTGCATGATATCATTCATATCTTTCCAAAATCTTTGTTTGTTGTCATTAGCTAGACCAACTTGTGGTGAATAATTGCTAACTGCATTGATCATCGCTAATCGTATTAATCACCTTACTTTCTTTTTTTTTTTTTTGAAATCAATCACCTTACTTTCTAAAACTAGCTTAGGCACAATGACCCTATCTCCCACTCGTCTCTCTGATACCACATTATCCCTTAATAATATATAATAGTGCCCACTCCATTTTTGTTTCTCCCTGTCTTGGTGTACCACAATTTGTGCCCTTTTTTGACTTTTTAATTTTTTCTCTACCCATTTAATCTCTTGAATATAAGTAATATTTACCTTCCTCCTCTCCATAATGTCTATCATGTTTCAAAATAGGCTTAATTATTAAAAAAAATCTTGAACTTTAGCCTTTTCTTTAGATGTTTTACTTACTTCATTTTATAAAAAAAAAAAATGTTTAAGTTTTTATTTTTTTTTAAAATTTATTTTCAAATCAAAATTTGTCATAAAAATAGATTAAAAAAATCATTTTGATCCTTAGACTTTTTCAAAAGTCTAATTAAATTCAAATCAATTTTTTAAAACAATTTGGTTAAACCCAAAAAAGAAAATGACAAAAAATTGTATAAATCTTATTTAATTTGTTTGGTTCACTTTTAATATATAGCTAAAAATATATAATAGTTAAATATTAATTTACTTGAGTATATAAGAAGTTAAAAAAATAAAATAATTCCACAAATATATGTATATATACACTCAATTATAGATTTATAAATTTTTTAAAGTTTGGTACATATATACTTTAAAATTATTGATTAAATATTGCCAATTTATCTATATAAAATTAAAACTTATAGACATGAATGATAGACATTAATTATTTTTCAAAACAAATAAATTACTTAACTAGTTTAAATAATCATAAATCAAAATTGAACTTGAAAGAAAACAAAGCAAATAAGTATAAATCATATAAATAATGAAAATAAAAATTGAAGCATATGAATAGAAGATAAGTAGTACAAATATGCAATAATTAAATATTCAATTCTTATTTAATAATACAAAATACTTTTTATATGAAAATATAAGATTATTTTATTATATATAAATTTTAAGGATAAATAATTGATTAAAATTAAATTTATTAAATTTCATAAGAAAATAAAATGTTTGTTTAAAATAATATATTAATGGTCCAAAATATATTAAAATGGATTGAATTTTATGTTATATAATATATTTTTCATATAAAATTGGAATATTATAATGTACCAAATAAAAATTATCAAAAAAATTATTAAATTTTTATATTATCACAAAAACGTTGGCACTACACAAAAGTGGAAAGTTACCATTTATATGAAAATAAATAATTAAATAAGATTTTAATTTTTTAGTCAATTTTCTTTTTTTTTATTAGATTTTTAAAAAAGCTAATATGAGTTTAATTATACTTGACAAGATTGAAATATGGTACAAGATTAAAAATTTCAGAGACAAAAATAATTTTTAGTCCATTTTCTAATGATTGAAATATGGTACAAAATAGATTGTTTTTTTTAAAAAATTATAATGTAGCATTTCTTTATTAAAAATTAAAGTAAAGGATATATGTAATAAAAACTAAAATTTAAGATTTCCTTTCTATTTAAACTCTGTTTGAAATAAGTCTCCTCGTTGCCCTAGATTTCTCTTCGAAAACTAGGGTTTTGTAGGTTCCTTGGGTCTTGGTTTGTCCAGTTCTTTGTTTCCTTGCTAAGGTTTTGCCTGCCTTTTGGTAGGGTAGAATGACAAATAATGAGCAGATCAGTTGGTTGAATCTCAAACTCACCAAAGATGAAGAATATGAGGTGGTGTTAAAATAGGGTATAGAGGTGGGAAATGAGGTGAGAACGAGTTCACGTCTGGTGGGAAAGGTGTTAACCACGAAAGAGAGTATCAATGGTGATGCGCTGAAAAGGGCATCGTCCGGAGTTTGGAAATTGCACAAGAGTTTTGAGGTGAAGGAATGGCACAAACACACTTTCATGTTCCTATTTTTTTTCACCCAGAGATATGACTCGGGTACTGAACGGGACTCCTTGGACCTTTGAGGGGTAATTTGCAAAAAGGTGTAAAAAAAATTAAAATTAGAGAATTGTAGTAGTTTTCAAAATAATTATCAAGTAAGGACAATTAAAAAAATATTTTACATATAAGGGTGATCAACTGGTGGACATAAAAAAAAAAAAAAGTAAACACTGTCACCTTGGCGGACCAAGATTTCAAATTTCGCATGCACGCATGCGAAATAGTGATTTTTATTTTTTATTTTAATAATTAAGAAAATAATTTTAAATCAAATTAAAATTATTTAGAATTATAATAATTAGATTTTTATATTTTAGACATAATTAAAAATTTACAATTTAATATAATTATTACATTTTATATAATATAAAAATGTAATAGTTATATTAAGTTGTAAATTTTTAATTATCTAAAATATAAAATCAAATTATTATAATTTTAAATAATTTTAATTTGACTTAAAATTATTTTCTTAATTATTAAAATAAAAAACAAAACTTTTGCAATTAAGAAAATAATTTGATTTAAAATTATTTTCTTAATTGTTAAAATAATATTAATTTGACCACTATAATTCTCTAACTTTTACAAAATAATGGTTTTGTTTTTATTTTAACAATTAAGAAAATAATTTTAAATCAAATTAAAATTATTTAACATTATAATAATTAGATTTTATACTTTAGACAATTAAAAATTTACAACTTAATTTAATTATGACATTTTTATATTATTATATTGAACACTTAATCTAATTATTATAATTTTAATAATTTTTATTTGATTGAAAATTATATTCTAGCTATTAAAATGATGATAATTATATTTTATTTTTATTCTATCTCTCTTTATAACTTTGTAATTTTGACAACCTTTACTTTGAAATTGTGGAGGAAACCTTCTCTCAAGGTACAACAAATTCATAAGTCTTGTCTTTCTCTTTTGAGAATTTAATATTTTACTAGAATAGATATTTGAACATTACGAGAATAAAATCTAATTACTATATTTTAATAGCTAAATAAATTTTAAATCAGATAAAAATTATTAAAATTATAATAATTAGATTATGTGTTAAATATAATAATATAACATGTAATAATTATATTAAATTGTAAATTTTTAATTATGTCTAAAAAATCTAATTATTATAATTTTAAATAACTTTAATTTAATTTAAAATTATTTTCTTAATTATTAAAAAAATAAAAATCACTATTTTGCATGCATGCACATTGTGCATGCATTCAAAGTTTTAAGTGGCATACCAAGATGACTGACATTTTTTTTTTATTTATTTTGATATCTATTAGTTTAACTGACGAATACACTGTTTAATCACTCCTAAATGCAAAATATTTTTTTAATTGCCCTTACTTGATAATTATTTTGAAGATTACTACAATTTCCTAATTTTAATTTTTTTTACACCTTTTTGCAAATTATCCCGACCTTTGACAACTACCTAATTGTTCTAAAGGCACACAGCTCAAACCACGGTGATATGGTTTTTGACACCTCTACCTTTTGGATTCGGTCGTACAATGTTCCATTTTGTAGAATGAATATTAAAACTGCAACAGTGTTGGGAGAACAGGTTGGAAAGGTTCTGGAGGTAGACAAGGAGCGGTGTGCAGGTTGGAGCAAATATCTTCGAGTTAGGGTGGAGGTGTAAATTGCCAAGTCTTTCATTAGAGGTGTCAAACTGAGAGATGATGGTGGTAATGTGCGATGGATAATGGCTAGGTATAAAAGGTTGCCAATTTTTTGTTTTGTGTGTTGCAGGATTGTGCACATAGATGTGGAGTGCAATTCGGTGGAGGAGGTCCCTCAACATAGGGAAAGGCAGTACGGGGAATGGATGAAAGCATCTCCTCTAAAGACTATCAAAAAAGAACAACATGAGGATATGGAACGGCAGGAACAACAATTGATGCTTTCGTCAAAAAGCTAAATTTTGACGGAGGAGGGAGCGAAAAGGAATCCCGTAGCACAACTGGGACACACGAAGGTGGGCAGGAGATGGTGAGTCACAATTTAATGGCCTTACAGAGGCGAGTGGAGGAAGATAGCTGGACTGAGAGCGGATCTCGAGAGGAGTGCATGGGTAGGGACAACGCACACTCAAACTCGATGGTCATGTTGGTCTCCAAATCCCGAAAATGGAAAAAAGAGGCATGTAACTCCAACATAAACAGACTAAGAGGCACTTGGGTATTCCAAAAGAGTGGGAAATGTACTTCGCATGCAGAATTTATTGAGCTGTGTGAAGGCATAAAAGTTAACGTTGGTATGGCTTATAAGAGGATCAAATAGGATCTGCTTAATGACTATATCAATTTATCGGCCTACTCGGATAACAACCGGGTCCGTCGGCACCAATGAAAACCTTAAGCTGGAACTTTCAGGAACTGGGAAATTCCCAGATAGTTCGAACACTTCGTACATTAGTGCGAATGCATTCCTCAGTTTGGTTTTCATTATAGAGTCTAAAATTTCCAAAGTTGATGCTATAGGTAGGGCATTGGGTTATGATGGGCGGTTATCAGTATGGAAGGAGTGGGGCGTTGATATTATTATGGACTGATGACGTGGAGGTACAGGAGAGATCTAGATCTAGTCATCATATTAATGCCGATGTTGTCGTGCCCGACAGTGGGAAGAGGTGAAGATTCACAGGATTTTATGGATGGCCGGTTGAGCGTGAGAAGCGGTTATCATGGGAACTGTTAAGTAATTTGGGTAGAGAGGTTCATTCAGAATGGCTTGTAGCGGAGGACTTCAATGAAATTTTATGGTACCATGAAAGGGAGGGAGGTCAGACCAGAGACTAGAATGCAATGAAAAGATTTAGAGAGGTGGTTGATCAAATAAGTGTTCATGATTTAAGTCGTTGGGGCCACCAGTTCACTTGGTGTTGAGGTAATGGGGAACATAGTGGTATTAAAGAACAGTTGGACAAAGCATTTGGACACACAAAATGGCAGTTATTATTTCCCAACTGGGGATGTCGACACTTCTTTGTAAATCATCTAACCACGCACCTATACTTGTTGATGGGATCAGGAAAGCCAGGGAGCAGGTACGGAAAGTTCAAACCTTTTAGATTTGAATCTATGTGGGTTCGCAGGGAGGATAGTGAGAAGGCTATAAAGGATATGTGGGAGGGAGAGGCTAGGGAGGTCGGGATGTGCGAGAGAATCACGAACTATACAAGGGGTTTGGCAAGATGGAATAAGGAGGTTATAGGGAATGTGCAACAATAGATTAAAATGAAAAGGAAAGAACTCGAGCAGGTTCAGGCTTTACCCCTTACAAGGGCAGGTAAACAGGTAGAGGGTGAGTTGGAAAAGCTTCTAAGAAATGAAGAAATTATGTGGATGCAGAGATCTAAGGCCCTTTGGTTGAAAATAGGGATAGGAACACAAAATATTTCCATCAAAAAGCATCCCAAAGACGAAGAAATAATACCATTTGGGGGCTTGTAGATCAGAATGGGGCATGGAGGAATATAAGGAGGAGGTGGGGAGAATGTGTTGATTATTTTTGCTCTTTATTTGCCACTTCTAATCCATTAAACATGGAGGAAGCCCTAACTGGGATTCAGGAACGAGTTACAGAAGAGAAGAATCGGGACTTGTGTAAACCCTTCTCCAGAGTTTTAAGTTAGAGATGCCCTTTTCCAAATGCATCACGTAAAGCACCTGGATCCGACGGTATGTCTGCTTTATTTTTTCAAAAATACTGGCACATTATTGGAGATGATGTGTTTTTTGTTGTGCTTCATATACTGAGAGGTGACCCTTTCCCTGAATCTCTAAACCATACCTTTATAGTTCTGATTCCAAAAGCAAAACACCCTACTGACATCAAAAACTTTAGACCCATATCCTTATGCAATGTCTTATATAAAATTATGTCTAAAGTTCTGGTTAATCAATTGAAACACATTCTCCCTTTGTTGATTTCCCAAACTCAAAGTGCCTTTGTCAAAGGAAGGTTAATCACTGATAACATTTTGGTGACTTTTGAATGCTTTCATCATATGAAGAATAAAAGTTCAGGTTAAAAAAGGATGTATGCCTATGAAATTGGATATGATGATAGGGTTGAATGGATATTTGTTGAAAGAGTCATAAGGAAAATGGGCTTTTGCAGGTCCTGGATTTCTATGATTATGAAATGTATTAGCTCTGTTTCTTACCATATTCTGATTAATGGGACCCCTAGTCGCCATATAGTCCCCCAACGGGGCTTCGACGGGGAGACCCGTTATCACCCTATATTTTTATTCTGTGTGCTGAAGCTTTTTCAGTTCTCATAAGTAAAACTGAACATAAGGGTAGTGTACATGGGATAAAAATAGCGCAAAGGGCTTCAGCTGTGTCTCATTTATTCTTCGCAGACGATTCTATTATTTTCAGCAGAGCGAGTGTGATGGAATGCCTCACTATAAAACAATTATTGCAGTGTTATGAGAAAGCTTCGGGGCAGGTGATAAATTTTGAAAAGTCAGCAATTTCTTTTAGTAAAAATACGAAGGCAGAGCTTAAAGATACTGTTCGACAGATTATGGGAGTTCAGGTTGTAGAGCATCATGATAAATACTTAGGACTCCCTATGGTGGTTGGAAGATCGAAGAGTGGAGCGTTCAAAGTACTCTTGGACTGGATATGGAGAAAGTTACAGGGGTGGAAGGAGAAGAATTTGTCTATTGTCCATGGCAGCTAAGGAAGTTCTCATCAAGTTCGTTGCGCAAGCAATTCCCACATACGCTATGGGTATTTTTCAAATTTGAGGTAATTTGTTAAACAGTGTAAAAAAATAAAAAAAATTAGTGAAAGATAATGGAAATAAATTATAAAATTGGGGTAAATCAAAACTAATTTAGCAAATTGAGGGCGGTCATGGGAGTCCATCCTCCAGTCAAACAAGGTTGGCGTCTATTGCACGATGAGAATTTCTTGGTGGCACAAGTCTTAAAAGCCCGTTGTTACCCTGGTACATCCTTCCTACAAGCTTCGGGAGGTTACAAGCCGAGTAGCACATGGAATAGTATAGGCGAAGCGAAGGAGTTATTGATGCAAGGGGTCAGGTGGAGAATTAGAGATGGTCTCACAACTAGAATCTGGATGGATGATTGGATTGACAAGCCCTATTCATTCAAAATTTACACAACATCAAATGTGTTGGCTAGGGATGCCAAGGTGAGGGATTTACAATGGAGCAGGATGGAATGAGGACTTAATTAGAAGCCTATTTTCTGCAGAGGAGGTCAAGTTGATATTGCAGATTCCTGTTAGCTCCTATTCGGGCCCAGTCAAGTTGTTTTGACACTACTCTAGTAGAGGTTTGTTCTCAGTCAAGTCTGCATACCATTGGGCAATGAATGACAGGAGACGTGGTAGACCATCATCGACTTCACATGCTCAAAAGGGCATGACTTCTAGGAACTGGGTCTGGAAGCTTCGGGTACCCCCAAAAGTTTGTCACTTTTTGTGGAGAACTTGGTCAGGTGTATTACCAACCGAAAAGAAAATTTTAGACAGAACGGGGCTGGGTGATGGTACTTGTCCGAGATACGGTGATGCGGTTGAAACTGATATACATGCATTAAGAGATTGTCCATGGGTAGCAGTATTAGGATTGCGAGCTGTATGGGTATGAATAATGAAAACCAAATTGATGGTTCAATGAAGGAGTGGTTATCACGGCTAAAAACTCAACATGATGATGAACTATTTGAGAAATGTTGCATTATTGCTTGGACGATGTGGTTTGCAAGAAAAAAGTTGGTTATCGTTGAGGTTAATGTTGACTGGAGGCATATTTTGGCCTTGGCTGATAGGATCTTTGAGGATTACAGGGTTGGGATATTGGAAGGAGGAGTTTCCAGTACTCGTTGGGCTGAACCTCCCGATACTTACAGCAAAATCAACTGTGATGTTGGGATGGTAGGAGGAGAGCATTGGGGGTTGGGAGTGGTAGCAAGGGACTCATCAGCCAACGTTCGTTTTTGGGCAAGGAAGATCACAAAGTACCAGCAGTCGAGCATTTTTGCAGAGGCTCGAGTGATACAACTAGCACTTAACCTCGCGCATGCAAAACAGGTGAAGGAGGTTACGGTGGAAAGTGATAACGCAACACTGGTCAAGTGGTTGCAGGAGGGAAAGGAAGTGGAGTAACGAACTGGAGATAGTGCTGCAAGAGATTAGGCTTTTGCTCAAGGTCGGAGGTTGGCCAATGGTCCTTTGTTCGTAGAGACGGAATCGGCTGTTAGTGAGGCCATTCAGTCTTGGGACCCCAGTTTTCCTTCTTTATTGGATGACTTTGTGGTTGCGGACAGGAACTCTTAGTTTTGTTTGTTTTCTGCTTTTTGCTTTTTATAAAAAAAAAACAAAAATTTAAGATTCTTTAATAATTAAGCCTTTAAAATATGTCACATATCTCCATAATAAAAAAAATTTTAAAAAACAATAAAACGAAAATATTTACCATTCCCCATTCCTATAAATAGAGCTCATGTTATGTTTATTTAATTATTTTTTCAGTGATTAAATCTTTACAATATGCCACATATTATTATTATTGTATAAAGAAGGTAAAAAAAAAAAAAAAGATAATATTAAAAAAGTATTTATCAGTCATCTCCTAAAAATAGATGGCAAATTGTTTATTTTTTTTGTAAGAAATCAAAATTTTGAAAAGATTAAAAAATGTTTACCCATTATCCTGGTTATTTTACAATCTTCTCTCAAATTCAAGAATCAAAATTATCAAATTCGAGCTATCTGTTGTGCATTTTCATGAATTCAATTGCTAATTTAAGATTTGGGCCTGAATTGGCATTGCCATAGTGTTGACAGTGGCCATAATCTTTAATTGTGTAAAGCCCAGATTTTGTTTCGCCAACTCAATGCAAACATTTTAATTAAATCATGAATCCGATCAATTCAACTAATGAAACCGAAAATTAATCAACTAATTGGTTCGATATCTAATCTAATTTTTAAAAACATTTTGTATGACTTATATTTTGAAAATATTTGTTCATTTCCATTGTTTGCATGTTTTAAATTAAAATGTTTATTTGGTAAATTAAATGTTCTATGTACATTGTAAAGAATATAGTAAAATCCAAATAAATTATTAACAAAAATTATATATGATTAGATTATGAGTTTGATTACAAATGAAATCGAAATTTATCTAAATAAAATTAGGCCCATTTGTTAAACGTTTCAAGTTTCAGTTTAAGTTAGTAAACTTAAAATGAATTCAGTTGTAATATAATTAATAGTGGTATGAAATTGATTTCAATAATATATTAACAGAAGAGTAATAAGTGACAAACAAAATTTTATTTTTTAAGAAAATGAGATTTTTGTGTAAGTTATCAATTCTTTTGTATAATTTATATATTTGTTTGATAATTTTTCATAGTTTAAAATTGTTTATTACGGTAGATAAATGACATACTCAAATGAAATTACATACAGAGGTTGTATTCCCTTTCTTGTAATGACTTTTACCACTTGGGAGTAGTAGATCAGTACATGCTAATTGCCAAGAGTTGCAGAGGAAGATATGGAGAAATTTTATCTGTGTTTCATCTAGAATGGTGAATTATTCAATAAGAATAAATTTACATAATTCATTTTGGATGTGAATTTATGGAATATTTATGAAATATTATCAATAAAATAAGAAAATCAAATACAATGATCTTTTATAGTTGGACGATTCACTGTCTTTTATTGTGAATTCTATCCATATTAAAATAATCTTTTATTTTCAATATTTTAATGTCATAACACATCATAGATATTAATTTTGATACGTAAATATGAATTAATTAATTTTAAAATTAATAAAATTAAAATAATTTAGTTTTTCTAATCCTATATTATTTATGGGATTACGATTCTTTTTTATTGCCAACAAATTTAGGAATTTAATGGGTTGCACAAATTAAGGATTAATTATAAAAAAATTTGAAATTAGAATTAAGTTGGAGTTGATTGAAAGTTTTCGAAGCCCTTTCCGATGGATTGTAAAGATGGAAAAGTTCTAAACTGTGTGAACTAGATTATATGTTCTGAAAAGTTCAAATAGGATGAATTATATAAAATCTGAAAAAGTTTAGGACTAAATGGAACTTGAACCATCTGGCCACGAATTCTCACTAAATTAGGGTTAAAATGCTGCCTAGCAAATAGACCATCAGAAGGCTCTTCTCATACAATGTTAGCACAACTCAAAAGCTTCCTAAACACCAACTCAGTATATACTAGGTTGTCAAATGCAAAAGCAATTTTATTTAGTAGTTTGTTGATTTTTGCTGATTTTATTTTCATATTTATTTGTTGAATATATATATATATATATATATATATATCTGTGTGTGGGCGCGTGCGCGTGCGCGTGGTGATTTTTGGATTGAGCAAGCAATCACTATAATTGAATCTTACATATGAAAGTGTTCATTAGTTTGAAGGAATGACTATGAGGTGTTGTACATGGCCAGGTAATATTGAGATATCTAAATATTTGAGCTCCTCTTATTCAAGACAGATGAATGATAGCTTGATAATTAGATGTCATCATGACAATCTTATTTCTAGTACTGTTAGAATTGGTGAGGCTGCTATATTCTTAGTCGTTTATAAAAACTCATTTAAGATATTATAAACTCTTAATTATATTTTATAATATTATTATTATTATGTATTTTGTCATAACTGTCAAGTGTGTGATGCATAAAAATAAAATAAAATAAAAAACAAATAATAATATTTTATGTTATTTGCTCTCCCAACAATAGAGCTACATGCTCTAGTATCATCTTCTATTATTAAAATATTACCAATTTCATTATCAAATTCGAAGTTATTCTTTTAATTTATTAATTAATAGATTAATTACACAGTATCAAAAATGGATTGTACAGTGATAATATGTTCTCTATACATAATCGATTCTCATATTCTGACTCTGAATACATATTTATTTAATAATTACTCGGACACTTTTCAATAAATGATGATAATTCTTTTTGGACTTTAACAAATAATTAATAATCTAATCTTTCATATTTGTCATTTATTTACATTCTACTCTTTCCTTTTGCGACGCGGGAATCCATTTCTGTGCGACATTTAAAGGTTGCAATTTCTAATTTGATATGAATTTACTAAAAAAAGTGACTTGAACTTGGGGAAAATTTAAAATGCTCCAAATCAGAAATAACCCAAAAAATTTAAGTCGAGTAAGAGTTAATCCGACGAGTTGAGTCAAAATTAACCCGAATGAATCAATCCGTATGATTTCGTCCAATTGATCCGATGACAATATAAAAAAGAAAAATTTTATTATTAAATAAATAAATGATGAATAATTAAAAATAAAAAAGAAAGAAATTTATTTCAAAAAATATTTAGATTTTTTAATTAAATTTTAAATTTAGCTTTGATATTTTATTTAAAATAAAAGGAAATTTTTATATTTTAATAAATTTATTAATTTTACTATACTTTTTTATGTTTCTAAATTATAATTTATTATTTATTATGATGAATTATTTAGTAAGAATAAAAATTATTTATTGTGATAAAATGATTTTATCATATTTTTAAAAATTATTTAATATAGTGCTAGATATTATTATGACAATATTATTTCTTTTTATATGTAATTTAGTAGGCACCATGTTGTTACCGAATATTATGATGAAAAAGTGCATGTCAGAATTTATCTTATACACTTCTGAGTTAAAAATTTGTAGGTTCAATGATTAAAAAAATTTCAAATATTTTCGTGAATTTTTAATTGTATTTAAAGTTTTTAATTAGGTCAATTACACCCCTAATTTTATGAATTAATTTTAATTAATTTAATACAGTGTTAGATATTATTATGATAACATTATTTCTTCTTATATGTAATTTAGTAGGCGCAATATTGTAACAAAATATTATGATGAAAGAGTGTATGACATTAATTTATTTTATATGCTCATTTATTATTATAAAAATTTTTGAGTTAAAAATTTGTGGATTCAATGATTGAAAAATCCAAATATTTTGCAAATTTTTAATAGGATCTAAAATTTTTAATTAAGTCAATCACACACTAATTTGATGAATTGATTTCAATTATACCCCAAGTCAAAATCAACATTTAATAAAGTGTATATTTAAACTCAATTAACTCTTATATTTATTTAATTAGTTCAATCAAATTCAAAATTAAATTTAAATCTTACTAAGATAATATTTTTATTTTTACTCAATTTAAATATTTTCATTAAAATCTCAAAATTTTATTTTTTATTTTAGTTAATAAATAAATAATTTTATACTAATTTCATTTTTAAAATTATAAATTTTATTTTTATATATTTAAATAATAAATCCGTAATTTTTACTTTAAGGATAAATTTACTTTAAATGGTTTAACTAATTTATTTTTTAAAATATATAAATTAATTTTTTTAAGGAGAGAATGAAAGAAAATTTTTTTAAATGAGACATTGAGAAATTAAGAAATTATAAATTTGAATTTCAAAATTTTTAGATTTTTCAAATTTAAATAAAGAATTAACAAATAAAAGTATATAATAAAATTTAATTAATTAAATAATGAGATTAAATTGAATAAAAATAAAAGTATCATCTTAATTAAGCTCATATAATTGATTTTTTAAAATATTTTTTAAAGTTTTATTTAAATGATTTAAATAATTTATTATTTAAAATTTAAGATTAAATTTTTAAGGAGAGATTTAAAGGAAAAATTAAATATAAAATTAAAAATTTTCATATAAAAATATATAATAAATTTATTTAAACAAAAATGGGATTAAATTGAATATAACATTAAAGCATCATCTTAATTAAGTTCATGTAAATAAATTTTTAAATATTTTTTAAAAATTTTATTTAAATTGTTTAAATAATTATTATTTAAAATATAACAATTAATTTTTTTAAGGAGAGATTGAGAGATTTTATGAATTATAAATTTAAATTTTTAAAATATATTTTTAAAATTAAATATAAAATTAAAATTCATCATCTAAAATACAAAATAAATTTAATTAAGCAAAAAAGAGAATAAATTGAATAAAAAACTAAAATATCATCTTAATTAAACTCATGTGGTTGATATTTTAAATATTTCTTAGAAGTTTTTATTTGAATAGTATTAAATTTTATTATTTAAGATATAAAATTAATTTTTTAAGAAGATTTAGAGAAATTTTTTAAAAAATAAAAGAGAGATTAAGAGATTTTATACATTATAAATTTAAATTTTAAAAATATTTGATTTTAAATTTAAATATAAAATTAACATTCATCATACAAAAGTATATAATCAATTTAATTAAGTAAAAATAAGATTAAATTGAATAAAAAAAATTGTATATTAATTAAGCTGTCAACTTAATTTTATATTTAATTGAACTAATTGAAAAAGTATAAGAGTCAACTAAATCTAAATGCACTTTACTAAATTTTATTTTTAACTTGAGATATAATTAAAATTAATTCATCAAATTATAATATAATTAACTCAATTAGAAATTTTTTTATATAATTTAAAATCGCATAAAAATTTGAATTTTTTAGTAATTAAATTAAATTTTTATCATCATTATTTTTAAATGATTTAATATGTAAAAAAAATATCATAATTTTACTTATTTTGTATAATAATTGTAATAAATTTAATTTTTATCACGATAAAATCACATATTAAGACAAATCTAATTTTATTACACAAAATTATCCTTTGTTGAAATTGTATCCAGTCAAACCACCTACCTTGTTCTAGCTGTCAGAATTGCTCTCTGATCAAGCTCTTCTTTTTTCTTGAGTATTGGTTTCTATTTTGCTATTTTGGTAATTTTAATTGGGGGTGAAAAAGAAGAAATAGAAAATGGGAGAATATTTTATTGAGATATCAAGGGATTGTGATTTTGAAGAAAAGAGACAGAGGGATGGTTGTGGTGACAGGTGGTTTTGAAGGGTATTTTTATTATTAAAATAAAATATAAAATTAATTTTGATTATATTTTTTTTAATTAATGATATATACTCATTTTTTTATTAAGGATTGGCTATTCAATATAATGGAATAGATTTATAGTATAATTTTAAAATGTAAAGAATGATTTAATTAAAATATATTAAATGTCAGGGTGATTTAGTTAAAATATATCAAATATTAAGAAATTTATAGTAATTATTCCATAAATGCAACATGTCAAAATCTTAAATGTTTAACTTAATTTCAGGATATTATAGATTATATGTGAGCTCTGTAATTTGAGAAGCTTTGCATTATCTTCCCTTACAATTTGAATCACAACAATCTCATTGCGACAAACCAGTCGCACCAAATCATTATTAATATAATTCTACAAAAAAAATAGTTCCCAAAATTGTGAGGTGGGTGGATAGATTTCCTCGCTACACGCAAACTTTACCAATGGGAGGAAAGGAATGAAATTAATGCACATGACGATGAGGCCAAAAGCACGTTGGTCATTGATTTGATAGCCTTTTTTAACCTAATAAATTAAGGAATTGCATTCGTCCTAAAAAGTTGATTCTATTTGGGCCAACTTTTAGAGAAAGAATTTAACAAAATATTAAAAATAAAAAAACTTATTTGCATAAGATGTATAAATAAATTAATTTCATGTAAGATATAACATAGTAATATAATAAAAC